>JAYMSF010001462.1:0-12007 GCA_036897335.1 Silene vulgaris
TGGGAGGGTAAAACTGGGTCAAGTTAAATAAGGTGAGATTAAGAGTAAAATTGAGTATTGACCCAATTAAGGTGATTCTTGCTTGAGGATGGTCTAATTTATGAATTTATCTCTCCAAGTAGTGACATTAATGACACTATTCCACATCGAGACACAACTAATGGAGTGATTTGTTTTATTAAACTTTGAATATCCCGTCACATGCTCCTATCCTAAATGCTGCTGCAGCTTTCCACTTTGTGTTTCAAAATCACCCTCCAATACAATTCTAATCTTATACCCCAAACATTCCTCACATTTCTTCTTCTTTCGGTCTTCCTCCATTTCTTTTGGTCAAAGGTACTGTCTTTTTTCCTCCTGTTTATTTTCAGACTTTGCTTTGTTTCGAATTGGAATAAATCTGTTTTCTTATTATGTTGGTTCCGCTAGTCTTACTTAAAACCGTCTTAAACTTACAACATAGTCATTGTAACTGTCATTATATGAAAATGGTCCGTTTTAAGCTTAAGACGGTTTTGAATGAGATTTGGTAATGTTGGTTATACTGTGTTAAGGATTTTACACTCTCACATGTGAAATCACTTGCTTTAATGATGCTATCCACTGTTCTATTGCTATTTGCTTTAATTAATTAATTAATTCCAAGCCTCAGCAGTGTGAGCCTGTGAGGTGTGTTAAAAGAGGCAAAGTAAACGACTTTGTTGATTCACAAATTCGTGTTTAAGACGGCAATATTAGTCTTAAATTTAAAACGGTCAAATATGGTAGATGGGACAAAATGAGAATAGTCGAATACCTAGAGAGTAGAGATTAACAAAAACTTGGGATGATTAGGGTTTTGCTACTGTTATGTGTGCTGGTATAATAATACAGTACTGCATTGCTGATAAACGAGACCGAGTAAGCATTTTGATGCATGTGGTTTTGCTGTTTGAATGAATACTTGAATGTTGGGTCTAAAAATGTTGCTACATTGTGCAGATTCGTGTGCAGATGTGATTAATGGCCAGTAATGGAAATCGCCGACACTGAAATGGTAAGTAAACAGATAATGGTTGTAGATTTGTTCATTCTTCAAAATGTGTGTATTCTATTTTACAAATGAAAGGGTCATTGTTCGTTCTATAACGGTCTTAGGATTACTCACCCGAGTTTACTTGACTGAATCAGGGAGCCTGCAAGGAATGTCCATGTGATTTTCAGTCACCAGAAGGGATAACTAAAACCACGTGTAATGAAAGCGGCAGAGGAGGAGTGAACGAGGGCATACAGAGTTTATCAGTTGTTAATGGAGATGATGGATCTAAGGAGAAAGAAACTAAGATTTCAGTGGATGAGGACACTCAGGAAGAACTGTCTCATGAAGCTGTGAATGATAGGGGTGCATTTGAAGCTAATGGCAGTCACCAAGATGACGACGTAAATCTGATTTTTCTGAGAGAAAAGCTGTCTGCTGCTCTGCTAAATCTCAGCATCAAAGATGAATCAGTTAAGCAGCATTCCAAAGTTGCTGAGGAAGCGGTCTTAGGTAATTAGTTAAATACACACTTGTTTACACTTTACAGGCTCATGAGTTACAATTTGTACGTATTCCTGCACATTCTTGATGATTCCCGACTCCAGTCTTTAAATGCATCATTAGCGCTAGCAGCTCCCTATTTTGAGCACAAACTAGTTCCACTTCCCCTTTCTATTTATATTGGCCATTTCTGTAGCTGCTGGAGCTTTGACTGTATCGGAAGTAGTTAACTCCTCCCTCTATTTTTATATGTGTACTCGAAACTAAGTTACGCTGTGAATCTAGGACGTGTAAGATTTCAAGAGTTGGATAATGTGTTCTTAACTTAAAGTTTGGTTACTAAGAATTTGTCAAGCACTTCTTTCTAGTTTCTATAGACCTTCTGTGGGAAGTGAACTCCTCCCTGATTTTTATGTGTACTCGAAAGTCGAAACTAAGTTACGCTGCTAATCTTAGGATGGGAAAAGGCTGAAAAAGAAGCAGCTGCCTTGAAGCAACTGTTGGATGCAGCAGTTGAGAGCAAGTCAGCCCTGGAAGCCCGTGTAAGCCATCTTGATGAAGCTCTGAAAGAATGTGTCAGGCAACTTAGACTCGGAAGGGACGAGCAAGAGATGAGTATAACTCAAGCTGTGGCTGAGAGAACTGTTAATTTGGAAGCTGCCAGAACTGAGCTTGAGGACCAGCTAATTGAGCTTCAGGAAAGAGTAGAAAATTGCCGTGTGAGTAGTCCGGATCTGGAGCTCCTGGACAAGGTAGAACATTTGGAGAGAGAAAATATCTATCTTAAGCAGCAGCTGCAAACACTATGCGAGGAGCTGGAGGTCAGGAGCATTGAGAGGGATCTGAGTACTAAAGCCGCAGAAACAGCAAGCAGGCAACATCTAGAGAGCATAAACAAAGTAGCCAGGCTTGAGGCTGAATGCCGAAAGCTCAAATCAAGAATGTCCTCCTGCAATGATCATGCTGCTTCATCTTATGTTGACTCTCTCACACACAGCCATTCAGGCTCATGGGCTTCTTCGGTTTTAATTACTGAACTTGATCAATTTAAGAGTGAGAAGGTAACTGACAAAAGCTTGCATTCATCCAAGGAAATCAATCTTATGGATGACTTCCTTGAAATGGAGCGGCTTGCGGGCTTGCCTGATACCAGACCCCGGGTCCTTGATGGTTGCAATCAGAAACTTGAGAAGCCATTTCCAGGCAACGAAAACAAATTAAAAGCTGAGCTCAATTCACTGGAAGAGAATTTAGGCAGAGTGGAAGCGGATAAGGCTGAACTAGAACTGGCTTTAGCCCAAACTCAAAGCTGCTTAGAAAAGTCAGAAGTTCAGCTGAGAGAAGCCCAAATTAAAATGGAGCAACTGGAGAGAGATCTGCATGGGGTCATCGAAGGAGAGCAGCTCTATAAGGCAGTGGCTGATAGTCTTGAGGAAGAAGCAAAGTTGATGTCATCTCAACTAATGTCCCTACGTGGTGAAATGACTAGAGAGCGGGCTTTATCAGAAGAAAAAGCGTCCAGGATTGAACAATTGGAGGGAGAGCTGAAAGAGAAGGTAGAGGAAGTGAAAATGAAAGATGTAGCTTTAGCTGAAACACGGGTTTTGTTGGAGATGTCAGAAGCTCAGCTAAGGGATACTGAGGCGAAGGTCAAGGAGTGGGATTTATCAGAAGAAAAAGCGTCCAGGATTGAACAATTGAAGGGAGAACTGAAAGAGAAGGAAGCGGAGGTGAAATTGAAAGATGTAGCTTTAGCTGAAACACGGGTTTGGTTGGAGATGTCAAAAGCACAGCTGAGGGAGACTGAGGCGAAGGTCAAGGAGCGGGCTTTTTCAGAAGAAAAAGCGTCCAGGTTTGAACAATTGGAGGGAGAGCTGAAAAAGAAGGAAGAGGAAGTGAAACTGAAAGATGTAGCTTTAGCTGAAACTCAGATTTTGTTGGAAATGTCAGAAGCTCAGCTGAAAGAGACTGAGGCGAAGGTCAAGGAGCTTGAAAAGGACCTCAACAAGGCAATTGAAGAAAAGGAATCCCTCAATTCAGAACTTGATAATGTACGAGCACAAGTTGATTCCACGTCAACTCAGATCGATTCCTTGACTCAGCAAGCGAGTGAAAAACAGTGCCTGGAAGTACAATTTTCCACCAAAGTTAAGGAACTAGAAAGGATGTCCATTGAAAATGAATCATTGAATCGGAAAGTCCAAAAAGAAGAGGCATTGGTAGCAGAACTTTTCTCTCAAGTCAAAGAACTAGAGCGAGAGCTACAACAAAAGAGGGTGGAGCTTCAAGCGCAGCAAAGGGTGCACTCTGATCCAGAAAGGAAGATAAAACAGGTATATGGCAGAATATTACTTAGTTACTTATGATCGACAAACGTTGGATATTTGAGGTCAGCTTTTCAATGCAGGAGGAACTTGCAGCAGCAGCAGCTGGAAAGTTGGCTGATTGTCAGAAGACAATAGCGTCTCTTGGAAGCCAGCTAAATTCTCTAGCAGCGCTGGAAGACTTTCTGATTGATACAGCAAGTATACCACCAGCCCCATTGATCGAAGATAGACGTAATAGTGGTGACCTATGGAAGCTTCATTCAAATGATACATTCTTAGTCGGGAAGAGGTTAGAGGCCTTTGCAAGTCACAGCAGAAGGGAGCCACAAACATCGTCAGCGTCATCTACTTTCTTCTTGAATCCTTCTTATCCTGACAAAATCGAGAATGGTTTTGCCAAGTATTTCTCAATTAGCAGGAACTGACTGACTTTTTAAATTTTACCCCTTAGCCCAACATAGTACTGTAGAAGAAAAGATGTAGGAAAAAATGTTAGTGCATGTATATCCGGATGAGGTACATGATTTAAGGAACATGTCGATTTTGAGTTGCATGATCCAATTACTGTTTGAGCTATGATTGACGGACTGCAGGTCTAGAGTTGCATGATCCTATTAGTTTTGTTAGCTGTGAAGATCTCGTTGTGTATGCGGTGCAAGAACTTGGGTGAATCATTCATTTGCTTACAAATCTCGACCAAATGCATCTATCAACGAATGGCTTGGCTGCAGTGCTTCATTGTGGTGTACCAATTTCGCAATTTCATATCAGAAACTGTTAGGGTTAGAGAACAAAAAAGGTTCTATAGTGTAAGCAGTTACTGGTTTCGACTTTTGATTCCGATAGAACCCTTTTAAAGGAAAAAACAACCCTCCATATCTTAGCTCTGGTTCTATGAAGACTCGAAGTTTCGCAAGGTGACAGATAAACAAATTATCATCACCCTTTACATGTTAGAAATGTTACATGCCACATCTGCTCTTAAAATCAAACTGGCCAACTGCCTGCCTAAGGAATAATATAGATGACAAACTTGTACTGAATGCTTTAGTCGCTTCGATGATTATGTGGAGGATTTCTCTCCCTCTTGTAAGCACCTAAGAGGTCGATTCCTAGCCCGATGTTGAGAGCATTCATGCCAATCATCCCAAATAAGGCAAGAGGAAGTTCTATACCCTTGTCGAACTTGGAGGCGTCTCTTAGAAGTTTGATCAGTATCAGTGCATGAGGTATTAGCCGAGCAAAAATGAAGGTGAACCAGTTCAGAACCCATTCCACCTTCACTATTCCACTCTCAGCATTTCGAATCCCAGCCATCCGTCTTAATTTTCTCACATGCAGGAACACGGAATGCAACTGTTTTGAACATGTAAGAAAACAAAAAATGTTTCAGTCCAATAGGGACAAAGCTATATCCACTTATACCGAGTACATCAGAGAACTGGACAAATGCTTGCAAAACAGGGAAAAAAAGGACAGAGCAACAATGGATCCTACTGATCGCATCTACATTCATGATGATAACTATGCTAGATCTGTGAGTAATGAACCAAATCTCACGGCAGTCAAGAGGGATTGTTGCGCATTCTTTTCCGGGAAGGAAGTTTGCTAGCCCCGCTCAAAAGAGAAGAGGCAGAAACTTCCATCACACTGACTGACTGACTGCACAGCAATTTACATCAGCATTGTTCGTTGTAGAGGATGAAATGCAATCACATTTTGCAGGTAAACATTTATTTGCTTGCAGTCTGAAATTCATCTTTCAGATACTTAGGTAATTGACTCGGAGCTTCTGATCATGTCTATATTAGAAATAAAACAAATTCAGCAAAAGATAAATTTGCCAAATGAAGGGATTTTCTGTGTCACTCACAGAGGAAAATCCGACACAGAAAATCCAATTTAAAAAATGGTATTGAACTTGATCATGTGCTGTATTTGCGTTCATGTACGCATAATTTACTGTCGGTTCAGAAGCTTGCTAGGGACAAGAAATGGCTGTGAAGACATAGGCAGAAATACATTCACTAATGGCTTTAATTCAAATGCATTCTCCGAAATTCCACAGCATTATCATGTTATAACGAAGGCATGAGAAAATAGAACTCCGAGGTCTGAACAGATAAATCAGCATACAGAAAAACCGCGAAAACCAAGAAGTCTCCATACAAAATGCATACAGAAAGCATTGCAGAATGAACAAAAAGTACTTGTACCTCACAGATGAGCGTAAGAATGAGATAGTTGATAGTGACATTACGATACAGCGCAAGTGAGAAGCAAAGCAGAAGGATGAAATGATGAGCGAGGATGGAAGGGAATGGACCGGCGTAAAGGCGATAGTACAACATATCCCACTGATCATATGCAAAATAACCAGAAGAGAAACATAGGGCAGTGTATGCCCATGGCCAAGTATTTCGAACAAGCTGGTCATGCTCAAACAACTGTAATGACCGGGTTGCGCTCCACTGGCTTAGCAAAATCAAGATAACTGCATCACAATTCACAACAATGGCAAGACGGATCACAAACCATGAGACGACATTCCCAAATTTAAAGTAAAAGTCCGTCTATCCCATTTATATTGTCCTAATTTCTATTTTTAGAATGTTTAGTTACTGATAAAAATAACGAGACGTAGTTATTTAGCTAGGGACAATATTTAAATGTTTGGAACAAAATAATTGGGACGAAAGGAGTAGTAAACTAGTAACTGGCTGATCAAAATATAAAGATATTACGTCTATCCAACTTATGTTGTCCTAATTTCTATTTTGTACGATAAAATAACGAGTAGTTAGTTAACTAGGGGCAATCGGTCTATTTATGATAAAATAATTAAATGGGACGGAGGGAGTAGTAAAATGAAATAATGAGGATGGTACCAAAAGAAGAGGAAAGAGCGGAGTGAAGAAGGGAGGCAGCGGTATTGACGAGTACAGGGTCACGAGAGATGGACAAGCGGATTAGCAGGTTTGCGACTTGGAAGAATACGAAAGCGGAGAGTATTGTGATAAACTGGCTTCTTTTATTGACGATAATCTGGAAGAGTAGCCACATTAGCCAGAGCAGCAGCGTGACCATATACACCGCACCTATCAGAACTCCGTTGTGTTTTTTACTCTCTTCTTTTCCGTCTCTTGCCATCTTTTGTTTTACTTTCCTTTCATCAGCCTCGTTATAATCGAGTGTAGTTGGGAATTTACCGGCAGAAAATGTGACACGACAATCCACTCTGCCGAACCACTTTCTGTCTTTCTTCCATCAATTGTTCAAGCATTTAATCATCAAGTCATCATTCAATTTTATTTACACACGTCTACAATTGTCCTTTTTACCTTTTTTTTTTCTTTTTTTTCCCGAGATATTGAACATTCAATTCAATGTGAAATTAGACTCGGCAAGCGGGTCAGATGGGTCGGATTTGGCTATGATCTTTTTGGGTCGAGGTTAATTCTCTAGTGTCATATTTGGTGTTATTTTGGGTTTTGGATTTGTTTCAAATTTTCGGGTATTTTATCAAATTGTTTGCACTTCGAAATTAAGGAAGAAGAAAGTTTATTTTTTCTAATTACGTATTTACAAATTAGGTTTGATTGTTTACTGTTTGTTTATATTAATGTAATGCTAAGACTGACTCTAAATTAGACAATTTGAGTTATTTGTGACCGGGTCAATTTCAGACCACATGAGGGTTGTCAGTTACGGATCTAACAAAATTAAAGTTAAGTTTGTTTAATTAACTAATTTATTTTTTGGATTACTGTTTGGTTCAAAATTGGATCGATGACCTATGCACAAAATGTGATAGGACGATTAACTGAGCCTAAATCGAGTAAATAAGATGGACAACGCAAGTAGACACGAAAAAAATGGTCTAATTAGTATTCGATCGGCAATCCAAATCCAGTTTGACCTAAACATTGACAATTATGCCTAAATTGTTTGCTAACTGCATACCCGAAAGTAGACCTACCCAAAGCAACAAGCCAACTCGGCCCATGTAGCTCTCCCCTCGACCCGCCATGCCCACCCCATACACAAGCCGAGTACTAGTTCCATATTTCGAACCAAACTCCCCTTTGCCTGCCCTTTTAGGCAAAACTAGAAAAAATAATAGAGACTCGCCTGTCCGGCCCACCCACAACCCGCCTAAGAGTTAATACTCCCCTTGGGCCGAATCCAGGTCACTCCACCTACAGCCCGGCCCAGCCCACCAGACCTACGTTATTCACGTTTCGGTCAAGGGTTCAATAGGTGAGCCTAGACCTATCAACTGCTGACCTACCTGTGACCCGTATTTGACTTGATCCGCCCGATGTGTTTGACATATCTAGGTGAGCCACTAAGCACACCCATCCCTGAGGCAACCCGACCCGGTCTGAACATGGCCAGCTCTACTCGAAACTAACTGTCTGGCCTCATTCTAACCCAAATATAAACAAAATCTTATAATTAGTACTACCTTCGTCCCGATCAATTGTTATCTATGTATTTTTTAGGATGTACTTCGTAACACTCAATTGCTATCTATTTTTATCTTTGGTAAGTTTACACAAGTGGGCAAGTGGACACGTGAGAGAAGTCTTTAGCTTATCATTATTTTTCTCTCATTTTTATCATTTCCTTGATTTTATACCAAAACATAATAACAAATAACTGAGACGGAGGGAGTATACGAGACCAGCCCACATCCGAACCGATCGACCTCAACGGGCCTTGTACTTCGTAATAGAGATTGGGGGGTTGGGGGAAAATGAAAGAAAGATAGATTAGAAGAAAATCTGGAAAATCAAAGAAGGGTAAGATAACAAGATAGAAAGAGGGACCCAAGAAGAGTAGTAGACTAGTAGGACAGGGTGGAATGAAGGAGGAATCAAGTCTCATGTGGTTCAAATATCGTTTTAAAATCCAGGTGGCATTCAAGTTTAGGCCTACTCAGATCGCGCCTAATTTCAACCACTTGATCATTTCTTCCGTCCCTAAACTGCTAAACAATACACTACACTCATTCTCTCAATTCACACTGTTACAATTACAGTGTCACCATTTCTACTCCCTCCTTTTCTCGTCTTTCTATCCCGTCATGACCGCCTTCGCCGCCGCTTCCGCTTCCGCTTTGTTTCTTCCTTTCTCTCTTTCCCGCCCTTCTAAACTTTTTCCCAAAAAGGTATGTTACGTCCTTTTGTTTTCTTTGCCTTGTTCAGTTAGTAACCGGGATTTTTAGTGGGCGGACTAGTAATGTAATGCAATAAGCTAGTGTTTAGAAACGCGGAATTAATTTCAAATCATTAATGTTTAAATTCAATTTTATAATCCCTTTTGGAGGTTACTATGCAATTGGAACTGTATATTGGGACGAAATTTACGTCAAAAATGAGCTGAACTCCAATTTCAAATTCTTAGGGTTCCCAATCGCTAAAATTTTCAATTACGGAATTCAACTCCTATTCGTAGTTCCCAAACATAGAATTCAATTTCAAATTCTAAGGGTTCCCAATCACTATGCACCTTCTCCCTTTACCCTTACAATTGATTAAATTAATATATATCGTGTGGGGTTGGAAGACAAGTGGATGAAGCAAAATAAACGATATTTTAAAGTGACTTGTGAGAGGGGAAGGTAGAAAAGAGAAGGTAGATAGTGAAAATTCTGAAATTTACGTTATTGCATTAGTTGATCGTCCCCTAAATGAAAATCCTGGTTCCGTCACTACTTGTATTAATCATTGACTAATGCTACTGAATTTCTTATAGGTGAGAGCAAGTATTGGCGTGTTTGCTCTACTTGGTGAGGATAGTAGTGCTTCTATTGATAAAAAAACATGGGGTGCTCTCTTTGATGTTGAGGATCCTAGACCGAAAGCACTTGTTTCCAAAGGCAAGATTTTGGATGTTAATCAAGCTTTAGAAGTTGCTAGGTATGATATCCAATATTTGGATTGGCGAGCTCGACAAGATCTTCTTACTATTATGATCCTCCATGAAAAGGTCTCTTCTTTGCCTTTCCCTTGTTTCCATTCGTCAATATTCCCCCGTCCCAATTATTTGGTTATCTGTGATTAAAATAGGCCTCACAATCATACTTTTTGTACTTTGTTTGACAAAGTTGTCTCTTCATTGTGCATTTCATCCTGAATTCATTTATTACATGTTGCTTGACCGGTTAATATGATAAGGGTTGGGTGTCTGTCAATACTGTTTCGTATTTGTAACCCTAAATTGATTTCTAGTTAAAGATTAGCTGGTACGGTTTACAAATGCTAAAGCCAGATGAGATTCCTGACATTCAGTTTGTTTGAATTTAGGTTGTTGATGTACTAAATCCGCTTGCCCGTGATTATAAGTCTATCGGCACATTGAAAAAGGACCTAGCAGGATTGCAAGATGAGCTTTCACAAGCTCATAAACAGGTACTGTAATAGTTTACATGACTTAAAGCTTGGCTCTAGTATAGCAGACAGTAGCTTTGGGGAATGTAAAACAAAGCTAATTCTCAACGCGATCACAACAGGTTCATATTTCGGAAGCAAGGGTCTCAGCTGCTCTAGATAAACTAGCTTATATGGAACAACTGGTTCATGATCGGTTGTTACAAGACAGGACAGCCGACTCTGATCAAACACAGGCTTCAGCTAGCACTTCCGCACAATCTTTGGAATCTGCTGAGAGAAAAGTCCCTCAGAAAAGATTAAATGTATCAGGTCCAGTCAAGTCTTACCATCCCAAATTGAAGAACTACTGGTATCCTGTTGCCTTTACTACAGACTTGAAGGATGATACCATGGTAATTAAAGTTATGCTTTGATTTTGCATGGCTTTTTTTTCTTCCTACATGCTTTTCTAGGATCCAAAAATGATGGACGATTTCTACTTTTCAGATCCCGATAGATTGTTTTGACGAATCATGGGTCATATTCCGTGGGCAAGATGGCAAGCCTGGGTGCGTCAAGAACACTTGTGCACATAGAGCATGTCCTCTTGACCTAGGTTCTGTCAACGAGGGTCGGATCCAATGTCCTTATCATGGTAAGGACTTTATACCAAGCGATTAGATCGTAGTAGCTTTTCCTTGATTGGATGGCATATATTTGACATTGCGCTTGCACTCAAATTTGATGTTGGGGATTTAACTGGAATGCTGAATACTATTACAGGATGGGAATACTCAACAGATGGAAAATGTGAGAAAATGCCATCTACGAGGTTAGTGGATGTCAGAATAAAAGCATTGCCTTGCTTTGAGCAGGAAGGAATGATCTAGATTTGGCCAGGAAATGAGCCCCCAGCTGCCACCATTCCATCTCTACGGGTTTATAATTCATGCGGAGGTACATTTGAAGTAGGCACATAAAAACCGCTGTAAAAACATATGTTTAAATTATGAGACCATCTGAAACGGGATTAGCTTGTTGGAAAATGCAGATAGTAATGGAACTTCCAATAGAACACGGGCTTCTACTAGATAATCTACTGGACCTGGCACATGCTCCGTTCACCCATACTTCCACATTTGCCAAAGGACGGAGTGTCCCAAGGTTGGTGCTTGATTGACTGATTAAACATTTCACTCATTCATCTTTGGTTTTCGCGAAGCAAATGAAGAAGCATATCTTTGATTCAGGAAGACTTCAAACCATTCATTTTCAATTCCTATGGATATTGCCTAGCATAACTAACTAAATAATTGCCATCAAGATCAGACTCAAAGGGGTTCGGATATTTGTCAAATACGGAATTGTTTGCAGAAGTTATGTAAAATGGAATTGTTCTTCTACTTACTGCAATACTACACCTAAAAGGCTTGTTCCACAAACTTATCGCAGTAAGTACAGTCTACAGCAAAGAAAAACTGTTTTACAGCAAAAGTTAATAAAAACTCTCTTGTCCTAATCATTTGTTTACCTTTGATTAAAACACCCCTCACAAAGAAAAAAACCGTAACCAAACGAATGAGACGGAGGGAGTAGTCAACACTTCTGAATGTACAAAGAACAGGCACATGCACATCTACTCCTACTGAATTTTTTATTTGTTAGTAGAAGACTAGTCAAGATTCAAGAATAAAGAAAGATAGTTTGCCAAGAAAAGTAATTAAATGTAGAAGATAGATCAGAATGCCCATCTAGCTCAGTGGTAGAGCGCAGCATTTGTGGGT
>JAYMSF010001463.1:0-12000 GCA_036897335.1 Silene vulgaris
TTCCCCCCCACCCCCCCCAAAACCCCCACACAAACCCCCCCCCGCCCCCCCCCCCCACCCCCGCCGCCCCCCCCCCGTCGGGCCTGCTCTCCCCCCCCCCCCCCCCCCCCCCGGCCCCCCTCCAAAAAAAGCAACCGTTAGGAAACAGCCTTTGCCATTGACAACACAGGGTCATAAATTCATGGAGAAGACTGAGACATGTTATCAGCTTCTGTTCTCTTTCTGGCAAAAAAGAAAAAAAAATATTTTGTTCTCGGAACAAGGATTTACCTAGAGGTTTCGTAGTCCTAATTATATAACTCAGTTTGCTTTAGAAATTCTTCCAAAACTTTCTACAAAGCTGAAGGATAAATGTTTGTTCTGTATTTTCTGGGCACACGTGAAGAATGATGCACTTCACACCTAAAATTTTGATCTCCTGGAAACGGTCACTACTAGAACAAACACGCCACAGAAAGACTAAGGCAGGAATCTATTACATACCTGAGAGACCGAAACAGACTTGCTATTAGTCAGAATAGCATCAACTGATGATTTGTTTAGTTGATTGACGTCGGAGCTCGTTCTACCCCTCCTTGATGAGTGACCCATTCCTTTGGATTTATGTGCCTCAGCTGCTTGTTCACACATCTACAAAAGAAATTAGAAAACGACCATCAATTTTATTCTCGTGTATGTACTTCAGATGTCTGATTGGTTATTTACAAATATAATCAAGGTTTTTAAGGACCAGCTATTCGAACATTCTGATGAATCATTATTTTTGCTCCACTAATAGCATGACAACGAGAAATGTTGATTGTAGACTTGCAGTAAGGTCAATTGCAATGGCCTTATTTCTCAAGGATAAAAAGAATTACCAAGATCCTTGACTACACATGTTTAAGAAGCGCGCAAATAATACCCTACAGCCAAAGCCAAATATCTCAGCAGGCCGTGACAGCAAATAAACAAAGCCTGATTTGAAGACAATTTACTCCCCACTGCATGCGAGGACAATCAATTTTAAAATTCTTAAGTCAGAATCTATGATCAGACAGAGAAAATGGGTCCCTTGACAACCACATAAACTACTCCAGCATTCACAAGCACTTTAATCACACTCTAGCACTAAAGGCCTAGAGCCATTGTCTTAAATATTTGTTTGTTAGGATAAATCAAGTAGACATGTGGCTCATAGAATCTGACTGGAGTAGACTAGGGTGCCTCAGGGTTTCTGTGTGATCATGGCATGCCCATACATTGAAAGGAAAAATTTTGCTGAATGGCATTAGGTTTTATGTATAGGACATAGTATACGATGTCATGTTCATTAAAATAAAGCGGCGAAGAGAAAAAGACGCAGATGCTATGTTAGATCTATGGTCATAGAATTGCCTAAGAGGCTAAGAGTCCAAAAATTGAAACAAACCATACGACCAAAATTTCAACAAATGGCACACCTGAATAATAGGATCCAAAAGAGCAGATATCACAGGATCAAATTCAGGTTTCTTCGAAGGCGGGAGCATGATGCTGTCATATGTTTCAACTATTTCAAGCATGACAGAAACTCCTTCTCTTACAGCTGTGGGCGGTGCAAGATCAACAGCGACAAGAGGAGGATATCGCAGTAGCTTTTCTCCACGGCTTTTCAAAATGCCAAAAAAGGTTTTTTGAGCAGCATCTTTAAGAGTATAAATTGTTTGGCAAAGAGCTGTTTCTCTACCTAGTAAATCAGATATCTGCAAGACAATCAAACGTAATCAATGAATGTCTTTATATTTTTGACAGAATGAATAATACTTAGCAACTGATGACATCAAAAAAATTCAACTCACGGTATAGCTATAGAACTCCAGCTGATTACTAAGTTTATACGAAACTATAAGACTTGGTTGTGACTGTAAAACTTGCTCCACTCTAGCTTTAAATGGTCTGCAAACTCCTTCGAATATACGATCAAGAACAAAAGTCAAATCTGATTCTATTTTTCCAAGCTCATTCTCAGAGTTCTTGACAAATTGTCGTGCAGTTGCCCCAGTATCTACCACAGTATCAGGATCAAGCAAAGCATGAACAAGTTCTCTCTCAGATGCCAATGCCTGAAAAACAAGCCATATGCAGAAACATAGTGGTTAAACCACGTATATTATTGGCAATAAAAGATTAAGAAACTGAAAAAAGGATTTGCAACTAACAAGGACCTTACCTGATGAAGCCACGCCAGCATATCACCCACGTAACGCAAAGGGTCGTGTGCATGCACTTCAATAGGTCTGGGCAAACCGCCAGGTCCTCCACGAGTAAGAGCACTAATAAATCTTCTAAATAGGGCATTGTGTCTCATATTTGCAACCTGAATGATGGCATATTAACAAGAAAGTCACCACAACGATGAAGAACTTCATTCTTAATACTCTCAGAGATATCAAAAATCAAGAGCTTGAATGTTAGACTAAAATCACCTCCTCAGCACAGTATTTGAATAGAACAGGTCTTTCTTTGAGACCACGAACTGCTGTCTTCAAAAGTTCGTTAACTTCAGGATTATCAGTGTCACCCAGTCTTCTACATTCAGCCTGAACCCACCTGGAATGGTTGTAAAAAAACATGATTCAGCAAAGATGCAAAAACTTATCATTTGTTTTACTTTTTTACGAGAAAACATGTAGCAAGTCATGCTGGTATATGTGAGAATACCAATATCCAAACAAAAACAGATAAAGGACTGAAATCTAACAGATAAGAAAATAAGCAAACCTATTTAAAATAGTAAGATGCTATTAGAGTAAATTCTTCACAAAAATTTTACAAATATTATATAATTCTAATGACTGCACATGATCAACGACAATCAGGTTTATTACCAGAACAATATGATTTTTTTTCCTTGTCCTTATTATATCAAAAGAAAAAGAAAAAAAAGGAGAAGAATGTTGCACAAATAAGTATAACCCAACAAAACAGAAAAGCTAAAGATTATGTAAATAAGTATACAGGGATTGATTTTTAGGACACGAAATCGAAGTTTGGAACAGGATCTGATGTGACCCATATGGGCGATGTGGGCGATTTAGGCCAAGGTTTAGTATACTCAAACAGGTTCCATTTCTACACAGATATGGAATATTCATTATTCAATAACAAAGATCATTTATCTGGGATTCCTGTACGTTTCTTTTAGAGAGGTGTCCAATCTAAAATCAGACATCTTCACCCTAACAATGCAACCAAACTAAAACTCCAGATGGCCACACATATTTAATAATGTGAGGGTTCACCTGCAAAGACGCTCATAAGCTCCCTCCTGGTACATAGCCATCATATCCATCAACTCCAGTCCCGCACGCTGCAATGGGCCTCTTAAGTGAGATTTGGAGACAAAGAATATACTGTATGATTTTACACTTTGATCCTTCTTGTTAACAGGACAATATTCTGAGGGATGTTTAGGAGTAATTGATATCTTAATACCTACAAAGATTTTATATCGCCTTGTCCTTATCATTTCTATCAGCTTTGGTATATAGTGGAATAAAACCATGCGGCTCAGTAAACTGTCTGCACTTCTTCTTATTGTATCGTGAAATAGGCAAATAGCTGAGTGTCTGAACATTTTATGACAATTTTTTTATTATGAGTCATCTACAAATAAACCTGTCTACAGTATATGTTTCTAATACAGCTGTAGGGTTGCATATATCTGATTGCCCTTGCCCTGCCAAAAGGTAGGGGACACTGAGGCACTAAGGTAATTTTCTTGCCGAAGCCATAATTTAAGCTAAATTCTGCCTGAACTTCTGAGCAACTAGAAAAGAGTACCAGAAAGACAATCCGAGACACAGGGTGAAACCTAGGAAAGTTATCATTTCACCGCTCTGACAAGAAATTAGAATGGAGTCAAACCAGAAACAACTGTGAATTACCTGATGATGTGTCCTGAGCAATACTTTACAGTTAGCATGGATTTCTTGCACGTGAGAAAGTGCCTTGAAGAAATTCTCGCTCAACTCCTCTTCCTTGAGAGCATTAATCTGAAACGTAAGCACTAGTCAGAAATGCAGGTAATAACGAAGTTAGCTTCATCCTTAATTTCTTTCAGGGCCAAAGGCAGTGACAAACAGGACATAGTAGTCACACCTCCTCATTAGATAGCTGGTAATCACGAAGAAAACATGAGACGATCTCTTGCCTCTGAGTAGTGACGTCAAGTTCCTGTTTTAACCTTTCTGTGGTGCTAATAATATCCCCAGTGGTAGAACTACAACTGTTTAATGCCTTTGCTATCCTGCCAATGCACAACAAAACATAAAAACGAAGATACTGGAAAGTTTATTGATCCGAAAACAAGGTAGACTAAAACAGAACAAGGCCAATCACCCTTCTCTATCCTATTACGATAAATTATCATCAAATGTTCTCATAAGACCATTACGACTGAGGTAGATTAAGACATTAAGTAGTACTAATCATATCGGACATCCTTCTCCTATAGTGTAGCACACTGGTCACTTAACATAAATAACTACGAAAACAATCGTAACTTCAAGACTTCTAGAGAAAGCTTGCATAACTGATATTTTGGCTTAAGTCCCAAAAAGAACAGCCCTAGACTTTTCAGTAAGCTTAACCATTTGATCAAGGGAAAAAGGAACCGTTCCTAGTTCCTACAAGGATGAGCTCAAGCTTCAATTCCTGATATAGCCACGAACTCTTGTGAGGCATCAGATGGGTATAGTTCTCGGCCAATAGCTCTTAATCAAAACAAGTTGTTATGCAATTGATTAAAGCATGAAAAGGAGCTATAAGACATACAGAGTATACAAGCAACGGAGCATGCCGTCAATTAAAACGACGCTCAATGAGACGCTACTACTACTTAACTTAGATCTGATCGACCAAATCCAAAGTCACACAGTCACATTCCTATAACCTACTCTCTCTATCCCGGTCATTTGTTGTCTTATTCTATTTTGAGGTGTCTCGGTCAATTGTTGTCCTTTCTATTTGCAGAATAAACTTGATGAGCAATTTGATCATTCACACTCCTCTTTCCTTGGTCTTTGTGCTAAAACCAAACGATAACAAATGACCGGGACGGAGGGAGTAGCTTTTTAATCAATAAGCTTCGCTAACAATAAAAATTACCTATCACAACAATCGGCAAGCGCATTGACCTCAGCTTCAACTTGATCCAATGCCTAAATTAATGAAAATCAATCAAATCAATCTCAAATCACACAATTACATAATCAAACGAACACAATTCACAATTATCAATTATCAAATAACTTGATCCAATGCCTAAAACAATCAAAATCAAACAAAAACACGCAAATCGATCTCAAATGCACAATTACCGAGATTCCGAACCTGTTCGGCGGCGTCAGAGGCGGCGACGAACTCATGATTAATCTGAAGAGAACGCTTTTCAATGGTAGAACGAAGATTCCGGCGAGAATGCGGCGAATTATCGGAGTAAAAGGAAGAGAGAGTATTGAGAGAAGAGAGAATCTCCGGTGAATCTACACGAGATTCTAGAACCTTCTTCAGTTTTCTAGAAAGTCCTGGTGCTAGTATTGTTGTTGTCCCCATTGTTTTGCTACAGTGACCGTCGGCGATCGGTGATGGAGGACGGTGGTGATTTGGTCTGTGAAGGTAGCGGGAAATGGAGAAAGAGAGGAGTAGTGGTGTACTATGTGTGTTGCATTTTCTCAAGTGAGTTTAAACTATAGACAATGTTTAAAATCTCGAGAAACCGTCTCACACGAGAATTTATGATTTATTAAAAATAAAATGTTACTTGCGGTAATTTTGTACTAAAGATATTTACTTTTTTTGGAGATTAAAATTTCCAAATACCGTAAACTGTTACTCATTCGTGATGATTAATTGATTATTCAAAAGATGCAATCGTCATTTTAAGAAGACGATTATTATATCTTGGCTGTGTATTCTACAGTTCATGGCACCGGTTCAAGTTTAATGTGAGAATCAAGAAACTCAGGATACCTAATGAAAGTAAATTTTGTTTGGTTCAAGGTTATCTATCTTGTAAGAGTTACCCTTATTAACCGTGAATAACTTACCACCACTAGTATCTACCAAGTGCTCTGGGTCAAACTGGCGTACTATCAGCCACCACTCTCCACCTTTTGCAGCCCCCTTCTGTCAGACAGACAGTTTACTCTGTGATTGCCACTTATGGCAGCACATGGCATAGCTTTCGTTCGTGCCAGAGAGCATCAGTAGACACAGATTGAAGATCTCCATGGTAGGGTGAGTGGTTTATACCCCACCGTGAGAGAGGTGAGATTTTAATGTTCTACAAAGAACGTAAAATAAAGTAGCAGGGAAGACTAATCTGCAAAATTATTTTGCATGATTGACCAACTGCTTGTAAGATAGCGTACAAAATTTCATACAATAATAATTTGTGCTATAAATTGCTTTATGTTGTGCCAAGATCTTCATAACCACGACGAGCTTCTAAATTCAACAAATACAAAAGTTATATGACGGAAATACGAACACTGGACTTCACACGGGAGAGTTTGTTTACAAGGCTAAAACGCTTCTAACTGAAGCCGTACACCGCATCAACACCATTCTTCTTCAGAGATAGATACAAATTGTACAGCAACATTTAACTGATATATGTACAACTTGCTTAGTACTTCTAAGAGAAGGTTGATGATGATATTACGCCATACTAGCCGTAGAGTTACTGGTGATGCTTTCTTTAATTTTTGTTCACCGAAAGCGTGGTAACATATACTTACCAACACCAGCTAGTTTCATGGTTCAAGCTTCAAGGAGACAACTCGGGACTGTCGGTTGCGCTTGGCTGCCTTCACGAAGACTACTGAAAGGCAAGACGGGGCCCACCATGGTCTCCGTACTTTTTGCTCCCCTTTCAAGCAAGCCACTGTTGCATTATGTAAGATATCATTGAGTTAGCACACAGATCTAGATATCAAATCTCGGTTTGAGACTTGATTTCAGAATAAGTCGTCACAGCCTGAGTTCGGTCGTTGTCGCATGGCATTATAAATGCGGCCTTTAACACCTCAATATGTGATCATGGTAAATTACATCTTTTAGCTCATGCAAAAAAAAAACATAAAAAAATTGAGCTGCTGACATAAATTACCAAGTCAGTGAGCCAGTGACGATATAACTAATTAAACTTTGATCAGATATTCAAATCTCACTCTGTTCAACATGCGTTCCATACTTAAATGGGCAAAACTAAAGAAAGGTAACCAAGAAGCATTCACGACATCAGTATCAGCACACAAATGATAAGTAACACAACACTTGATATTGGAATGTAGTCAACGATCGGTCAATGGAATAGACTATCATGAATCGGAGAAAACTGAACATCCTAAGACCCAACATATATCTAATATCATTAGCTACGGAATATGACAAGAGAAGAAGGGGATGCAATTGAAATAAGCGGCAGATTAGAAGTTACTGAATTAATACCAAGAAAGATTCCTTCAAATTCCCACTATTTCAAGCACATCCCTGAAGTCATCTTGGCAATGATTTATAAAGGATTAAATAGCTTGTATTCCTTCATTTACTGAAACTAAAGCCAAATGTCTCCCCTTCTTTTTTATACTTATGAAATCAAGCTCCTGTTAATGTTTTAGGCGACTTGGAAATGTGTATCTCATTCTAACTCCATTATTTTCTAAACAGCAAAGACAAAGTCTAATTGGTCATGAAAATGATATATTCACTCAAGATAGCATAATAATGTCCAGTTCTCTACATAACTGTGCCCCATATTTTGGGGGAAGAGGGAGAAAGGAGATTACTGGAGACCTTTTATTCGCCGCAATTCCTTGCAAAGGGTGATGAAATCACCCCATTTCATGTGGCAGCGTCTGATAAACCTAAGTATCTGTTCAGTTGTGAACATCGACATTCCCTCTAAATACTCGCCATTGACACCATTTTCCTTGAAAATCTGGCGGTAGGTACCGAGATTTATTTCTTCCAACCACATACCAACATCCTGCAAGACAATGCAAGAGGAACAAAACAAGATAGTAATTTAACTCTTACAGAAAAGAACATTACTAATTGCTTCGTGTGCAACAAGTAACATGTCAATCCAACATAAATAAAGAACAAATAGTAAAAATATTTACAGTCCAACAGAGCAGATACTTAGGCTTCGAAGATAACTAGGGAGTCATTTTCCCTCCCTTTTAGATAACTAGACTAGATCTTCGGAGCTGGAAACATTTGGAAGAAAAGGACCCCCTCTCTCTTTAATTCTCTTGGAAGATATGAGTGTCATAGGGAGACGTCCAAACATGAAATCTTTAATACGCAGTCTACAGCTATCCTAGTGAAGTGAGCTTTATGACTATATCTGTCCATCTGAGGCCTTCGGTTTGTCACAACCACGAGTGCTGAATATAGGCCTATAGGGATTACTAATTACTTCAACAGAGGCTTCTAAGTATTTGTCCCTATCATCTTCAAGAATAATTTCCCCTCATTTCCTCACCAAGCAAAAATTTGAGCCACCCTTTTTCACTCCCTTCATTATCTCATCTCTCTCTATCAAAACAAATTGTTAGTTTAACAACCCTTCACAATAATATTTCCCAAGCTAACGCAAGTGGTAATCTCAGGGTAATACCCAAGAGACAAGAACCATGCGTCAAATAAGTTTGCACAACTCTATTCTTTAGCACAGAAAACCCTATCCTCAAAATTTATGCATTATCTCAAATAGTCACAATGGATTTGCCAGAACTTGTCAATTTATATAAGGGACATTCCATAGTTTTAGACTATAACGCTCAGCCCTTGCTCTCAATTCGCACCTCAGCGCCAAGATTGACTAATCCCCTAAAAAGAATAGCCCAAACAAGGAGGTTTCTCGGTACTTCTTGAAGGGTTTGGGCATGAGGGGCTGAAGCCTTCGAAGGTATGCCTATATCAGGCCCTTAAACCTCAGCGAATGAGACTTTTTCAGCAATGGTATTACTTCACATCCTTGTACTCCCTAAGTTTCATCCTTGTTTACGTATTTCATTTTCCTCATATCATCTCATTCAGCCTTGTGTTAGTGCTGCCCGTCCTACACAACTAACATACTGGACAAATGACAGCACGTGTCTGACACATCAAGATCATACACCGCTATGGCACTTCACTGATATCTTTGGATTGACTTTCAAAGTGTCAAATATGAGCAAGAAGAGAAAGGTAAAAGCAACAAGATGTACTGCTAAATAACACTTTTGATTACACTCATTGGACTTCTGTAAATTGCTTTTTATATAACTGACATAACCATATGTTTTAATGATCCACATGTTGCTCTGAGTTTAAAAATGAGTGTTTAACACTCGGACAATTTTCTCACACAACATGAGTCGGCGAGTCCGAGTAACATCGGCCTAGCCATCCAACCTTTCCAATTAGGATAAGGCTTCTAATGCAAACAAAAGTTTGGTAAAACTCGCTTAAGCCAAATAAAAATTCAAAGCACCAAGTTAGGTCATGCTAAAAGATGACACACTAAAAGGCTAAACAAAAGTCATTAAATCATCAAGATTAAAGAATCATCAAGGTAATTGCAGCAAACAAGAAGGCTCTCAAAATTGGGCATCGATTGGCCAAATAACCAGTGGCAAAAGAAAGACATAAAAGCATGATGTCGTTATTCTCTCACAAATATCTTTAGATATTCAAATTTCTGAACAGTTACTCAAAAATCTGAAAAGTCCCCATCCAACCAAATTGAATGCTCATAATGAAAGCTAAATTATTCAGATACAACACTCGACTAGTTAAAATATTCTTCCACAAACTTAGCCTACTGATTTAGTGATAAACTGATAATATGAGCTACTGAAGTATCATCATTGTCGGAACTTTTAACTCTGTAAGCTCATAGTTTCAAATGTAGTCTCCTTCAACCTTATCTAATCAAATGGACACTCTTTCCATTCACTTGCATACTAAGTACTCCTTAGGTTTCAAGTGTCCCTTTTCGACCAAATGACAACATCGACATTTAACTGACAATTAACCTTCCTACTTTCCTAGTATCCTTCAAATAATTTTCTAAAAACTGAAGACACCACTTCTCATACCATTTGAACGCTCTATCTGAACTCTAGGACTAGTGTAAACTCGAAAACTCCTCTTTGCTACGTAAGACAACCAGTGTATAATACCACAATCTTTCCGAACTTCAATTCGATCACCAGCTCCACCAACCAAACGAACTGCCACACAAAAACATCAACCAATGTCGAAACTACCCTCGCATACACTCCATCAAAAACCAACCTAATCAACAATCATCATACTTCTAACTTACAATCACAAAAACTTCATCAATGCATGTCACCACTGATAAAATGATCACACTAATTGCATAATCAAGCAAACTAATCCACAACTCCAAAGATCATAATATCAACAACTAATTACCAATTAGTCTAGTGATAAACTGATAATAAAGAATATGGTGTATCATCATTGTCCGAACTTTTTATCTCTACAAACTCAAAGTTTCAAATGTAGTCTCCTTCAGCCTATCTAATCACGTAAAACACTTGGTCAGGCAACCAGAAATCATATGTTTGACAAATAACTAATTGCTTTTTTTCCTGAGTTATTCTTTTCTACCCTCCTAGGCTATTGACATTCTTTCCAGTCAATTGAATACAAAATACTCCGTAGGTTTCAAGTAGTCTCCTTTTCAACCATATGAAGACAATAGACATTTAACTGAGGATGAACCTTCCTTGTATCACTTCAGAATATTTTTCTAAAAAAAATCAAGAGACCACTTCTCATACCAATTGAATGCTCCTTACAAAATCTACGATTCATGTATAGTTGTACACTCAAACCACTCCTCTTTCGTACCTAAAACAAAAAAATGTGTATTACCACAATCTCTCGAAGCAGCTCCACCAACCAAACAAACTGCCACACAAAAAACATTAAAAGATGCTGACACCATGTACTCCAGCCAAAAACAGCCTAATCAATAATCATCACACTTAACGGACGATGAACCTTCCTAGTACCACTTCAAATATTTTCTTAAAACTCAAGAGACCGCTTCAACTCATTTACACTCGGAACGCTCCTCTTTCCTACCTTAAAAACTAATGTGTAGCATCACAATCGTTCTGAACTTCAATTCAACCACCAGCTTCACCAACCAGACGAACTACCTTATAAAAATATTAAACGACGACGTCGACACCAGAATAAACCCTCACATGCACTCAATCAAAAATCAACCTAATCAACAATCATCACACTCCTAAAACTTCAATTACACAAACTTCATCAATGCATGTAACCTTCTTTTACATGATCACACTAGTTGTATATGCAAGTAAACTAATCTCAACAAAGAATTGGCAATTAATTGAAACAGTAAAGATCCAATCACTCAAACCTAATTGAATCAGTAAAACAGTAATTAATCAATCAATTAAGAAGTAAATAACAACCTCAACAGTCCAGATGAAGAAATCCAAAGGCTCAGGCGGTAATTCTTTGTTCATCATCACAATCAAAACTCGAATTTCTCGATAATCGGAAATCGAAATTAAACCCTAATTAAATCCAAACAACAATACAATCAGTATAATTAACAATAATAATTGCTTCAGATCAAATTAAAGTAAGATAATTAACAGAAATAGAGGAATTAAGTAGATTGATAAGATTACCTAGAAAAAATTGGGGGAAATTTTGATCATTATTTTATTTTAGGTTAGAGAGAGAAAACGAGTGCGATGGCGCGAGTGGGAAATCGCAGTGTCTAACAGAAGTTGATTGCTTCAAGTAATACGCTGTATGAGTGAGTGTATGACTACTTGTTTACTCCCTCCGATCCAAACCAAAGGTTACATTTGACTTTTTGGCACTATTTATAGTTGTAGTTAATTTTTGGTATTATTCTTAATATATAAGAGAAAACATAGTCATGTAAGATCTTGTTTGATTTAT
>JAYMSF010001464.1:0-12000 GCA_036897335.1 Silene vulgaris
CTCTGCCATATAATGTTATTGTTGGAACTGAACAACACTAAGTTTCCTGAATCTAGAAGCTGAGCTTTTGACATGTTAGTGGCCAACTGTGAGAGTGTGACATTTGATGACCAGAGGATATGTTTTTGACCATTCAGTACCTGAAGATTGCCATCCTTGGAAATTTGAAATGAACCAGATGCGTCTTGTAATGGGTTGTTCCTATTTGCAACCCACACTACTTTCATCATTGGAAGCTTATTGTAGTAGATACCGACATAGCGATTGGTAGTGTTTGGTAGACTGAAAAATGACAACCTGAAAGTCCCACTGATGGAGACTATTGATTCTTCATCTTTGAGGAAGTTTGTGGTGTTGATGCTGTCTGAAGCATTGCAGATTACGTTTAAGAAAGACAGAAGCAGAAGTAGATGCAAAGATGACATTGGTTTCAGTTTCTGGTATTAAGAAAAGATGAGCTTATTTTTTGTATTACTAACTCTGGTTAGGTACAGCAATTATTGGTCAGAAACTTCCCTTTAGAGTGTGAAATGTGAATGAACTGAGAAGTTTGAAAGTTCAAAGTACCATTGTATGATTGCATTGCATTAAATTCTAGTCTGCTTCATGACTGCTATTGTGGGTCTAAAAAAAGCTTCCAATCAAGTAATTTGGGATGTTACATATATGTTCATCCACATGTCTCAATCAAGTAATTTATTTCGAGTAGATCATTATTCCAGGTTAAATATTGGTGAATGTAAAACTGCCCAGTTAAATCTCGAGCTGTCATACTTGAAAGTTCAAAGTAACATTTATGACGCAAATTAATTATTCTGATGTGTTTTTCTTTGGTGATTATGTCAGATACGTCGCTGGGAAGATATTATTGCATAAATAATGTGTTGTTACCATTCCATGGCCCAGTTCGATAATATCGACGACCAGTGTCCCAAATAAAGAACTCAGGGAGAACACTAGGACCAAGGCCAGCCACAAATCTTCCTTGAGAAGGATCTGAAGGGGTTTTCCATGCTTCAAGCATAGAGTTTCTGCCAGTATGTTTGTTATAGATGAGGCTCATATGGGGCAAAAGAGTGTCAGTCGGATGATCAAAACTCTGCCATATAATGCTCTTATTCGAACTGAACAATACTAAGTTTCCTGAATCTAAAAGCTGAGCTCTCGACATATTAGCGGCCACCTGTGACTGTGTGACATTTGATGACCAAAGCGTATGCTTTTGATCATTTAGTACCTGCAAATTCCCATCCTGGAAAATCTGGATTGAACCCGAAGAGTCGGTTAATGGGTTGTTCCTGTTTGCAATCCAGACCACATGAATCACAGGAAGCTTGTTGTAGTAGATTCCGACATAGCGGTTTGTAGAGTTTGGTGGACTGAAAAATGTCAGCTTGAAAGTTCCGTTGCTGGAGACTATTGATTGTGGATCTTTGAGTATGTTTGTGGTTGTGATGCTATCTGAAGCCTCGCAAATACTTAAAAACAAGATATACAGAAAGATAAATACTTCCAGAGATGACATGATCATAGTTTCAGGTGCTTTCCGGTGTTGAGAAAAGATGAACTGATATATTGCATATGAAACTGTGGATAAGAAAAAGTGTAGAACAACTATTGGTTAATGTAATCTATTTACAAATTATTTAGTAAATGTTGTTAGCTGACAATCTTGAAAGTTCAATAGTTCAAAGTACTATGATTGAATCCAATTTTTGATGTGATATTGCATGGTATCATATTTCTTTTTTCCTATGAATATATGGTTTCCGTCTAAGGTCGTGGCATTGGTTGTCGCTACCTAATCTTGCTAAATACAGCCAACATCGCCTCAAAATGTGGTCCCCAGTGTCATCCAAAACCTTTATAGTACATGTTTATGTGTTTGGAGAAACTGATGGTCAAAGTTGACGTGGTTTCAAAAAGTAAAAAGGGAAAAATATAAATGAAATGTGTTGTTCGGTTTTTTTCGTGACATGGGTCATGGGTGTGATATGTGTCATATGCTATTTTCTGCAGGGACTTCATTATTCCTGGTTAAATATTGATGGATGTTTATTTCTATTTGATTCAGCTAAGTCTGTGAGCTGCCAAGCTTGAAAAGTTCAAAGTTGTATGAATTAAATTAGTTTATTTTGATGTGAAATCCGAAGGTCTATGGTGAAATAGTTTTTTATGTGGTGTTTTTTTTTCTGATGGATATTTCAGGCTCGTTGCTGAGAAGGTTCTGTTTCTTGATGGACCATCTTATTTGGTTTGGCAATGCATTGCAGGTCAGTACAACACTTCTAATGTATTTCATTTGTATCTTTATCCTTCAAGCTTTAATTAATGTGAACCTTTGGCCAATATATTATTCCTATATACTCTAAATACAATTTTGGATTATGATGGAACAAAGAAAAATGACTTATTGAAGGGATACCGCTTCTTTTTATTGTGAAGTGCGAGTTGTTGTTTGCTGCAATTTTCAGCATAGGTCATCCAAAAACAGTCTGCTTGATTTAGCAATTGTTGGTTAGAACAGGTATAAGGCTGCGTACGTTCAACCGTCCTTAACATGAGGTTAATGCCTGTAATGAACTAGTAAAACATTGAAGTTGAGGCAGTAGTCAGTACCCCATACTTAAAAGTCTTAAGCAGTTAAACTACTTGTGGAATTATACACCATTTTCTGCTACACATTTACACAAAGGATGATCATAAGGTTGTGTGTCAAAACTTCTGATTTATCTTGGATCCTTTTTAACCCGTCCCCTACCGACCACTAATAGTTGTGACCGAAAGATCATTCTTGGAACTTGTCAGGTGGCTATGAGAACTGGTATTTGCTGACATACGCAATAACCTAGTAAAACCTGGTGGTTTTGGCTGTCGAAAGTGTGCTGTGGTTTCAGCAGTAAGCATTGAGATGACAGCAGATATGTCTGGTCTATCGTCAGCATATTTTTGTACGCAAAGAAGCCCGACATGTATGCATTTTGATATCTGTGCTTCGAAACCTTGACAACCTATTACCGGATCAACCAAGGAAAGGACTTTGTCTTCACTCCATTGCTTCCATACCTGCATATAAGAAGTCAAAATGACCGTTAATAATGTATATAAGAGGGAAAAGAGAAGGATAAACAAGTGCATAATTCCGGGCAGGACTTACATATCCTACAAGGTTTGAAGACTCCTCATCATACCATTGAGTCCTTTTGCCGGTTATTATCTCTAGCAATACTACTCCATAGCTAAAAACATCTGATTTTTCAGAAAAACGCCCTTCAATTGCATATTCTGGAGGCATGTAACCGCTGCATTAAGTAATGAGGCTATGAATCTGAGAACTATAGTGGACACTTTCCTTAGTCTCGGGGATAAGATGATTAAGAACCAAAGAATACGCTATATGATAAACTCACTATGTTCCTGCAACCCTTGTGGTATCAGCTTGATTTTGGTCACCTCCAAATATCCGCGCCATGCCAAAATCCGAAATTTTAGGGTTTAGTTTCTCATCAAGTAAAATGTTACTAGCCTTGAGATCTCTGTGAATGATCTTCAGTCGGGAATCTCGATGAAGATAAAGAAGGCCTCGACATATCCCTTCTATGATATTGAAACGTTTCTTCCAGTCAAGGATTCCTTTCTTCTGGGGATCTGGTCAGTCGCATCTAGTGAGTCCATTTGTAGTATGAGATGAAATTATTCAGGAAAGTTATAATAGTAGTATGGAAAGATGTCACATACCGAAAAGAAAGGCATCCAAACTTTTGTTGGGCAAATACTCATAAATCAGCAGTCTTTCTTGGCCTTCCACACAGCAGCCTAATAGTTTGACAAGATTTCGGTGCTGAAGTTTAGAGATCACCAGCACTTCATTCATGAATTCCTCCACCCCTTGCCTAGAGGTTCCTGATAGTCTTTTTACTGCTACTTCCAGTTTATTTTCCAACGTCCCCTGCAATTAAACTGATAATTAGGTTCCTTCAGAGATGCATGAATAATTTGTAAACGCTTTCGGGCAACCCCTACCTTGTACACTGGACCGAATCCTCCCTGTCCAAGCTTATTACTTTCTTGGAAGTTGTTTGTCGCAACTGCAATTTCTCCAAATTTAAACAATGGTAGCTCTTCAAATCTATTATCACCCTCTAGGATATCTATCAACGTTTTGTTCCTTTCTGTTGATCATTAAACATTCATAAGTTACTGTTAGCTATATGCAAGATTTTGAAGAAATCGCTTTGCAAGCTAAGTTATATATTATTAGGGTTTTGAATTTAATGTCACCTTGTTTAGCTTTCCTCCTGTAGTAGAAGTACAATATAGCAACTAGTGTGGCGGCAATCCCTGAAGCAACTGTGACTCCGACAATTATTTTTATTTTTTTGTTATCACCTGTAGAAACGAATGTTCTTTAGCATGAAAACTGTCTACAAAGACAACAACATCACCCTAACTCCAAAACCAACCCCACTCATGAGTACTCTTATTTTGTGTTACACAGTTTGTAGAGGTGTAGAGAGTCGAGTGTGCCGTTTGGCTGGATTTTAATACTTCAAGAAAACATGTACATATCTCTGAATGTAAATTCTAATATTTAAAAGAAAATGTACCTAGCTCGGAATGTGGTAGCCGAAGGTAAAGATCCACGCCAGCAGTTGAAAACTGTTGTATGTCGATCAATGGTCCAGTCCAACTCATACATCCCACGCCGGTTTCATATGCATAAGCTGAACATGAACAGTTTGTCAAGCATTGGCTTCTGCAAGTGTCTTGATCTAATCCCTGTAACCAATTATTATCTGCAGGTACCTTCATTTGTCGGAGCCTTAAAAACCCGTCCTCCTTTGCGCCTTCTATTCCACAGAGCAATTGCTTCATCCGGGTACACCCACTACTCCAGTTTCCTTTTTTCCACTCTTCTTTATCTTTTGGCTCGAACCCCTTCAGACATGTACAAATTGGAGATTTCTGAGAGTTGCAGCTCCCAAAAGCTCCGCACTTGCCGTAATAATCACAGTCATTGCTTGGGGCTTGGAATAGGACTTCCCAATCTCCCTTAGTATTACTATCATCCCAATACTGTTGCAGGAGCGTTCCTTGGTAGGATATTTCATAGTTTGACAAGGGGAACACAGGGTGAGAATACTCTGCAGTGATATTGCCTTGACCGTCATTCTGAATGCTAAGACTTTGGAAGTCAGGGAAATTAACTTGGATTCCAATAAACATGTTACCGTTCCATGGTCCGCCTCTAAAATGTCGGCGATCTTTGTCCCAAATATATAATTCAGGAAGAATAGTAGGACCAAAGTCCAGAAAAAATCTCCCTTCAGAAGGATCTGAAGGGCTTTTCCATGACCTAACAACAGAGTTTTCACGAGTATCTTTGTGATGTATGAGAGTCATATGTGGCAAAATAGTGTCAGAGGGATGATCAAAACTCTGCCATATAATCGTATTATTCGAAGCAAGCAATACGAGGTTCCCGGATTCGAGAAGTTGAGCTTTGGTCGAATTAGTGGTCACCTGTGTAATATTTGATGACCAAAGGATATGTTTCTGACCATTTACTACCTGAACATTTCCACCCTCGGAAATTTGGATTGAACCCGAAGAGTCAGTTAATGGGTTGTTCCTGTTTGCAACCCATACTACATGAATCATAGGAAGCTTGTTGTAGTAAATTCCGACATAGCGATTTGTAGAATTTGGTGGACGGAAAAACGACAGTTTGAAGGTACCATTGTCGGAGACAATTGACCCGGGATCATTGATGAAATTTGTGGCTGTGATGCTGTCTAAAGCATCACAAATTCTTAAACTTAAAGTCAGGAAGAAAATTATACATAGAAATGACATTGGTTTTAGTTTCTGCTGTTATCTGATGTTAGGGAAAGATGAACAAACTTTAAAATTATACCGTCCTAGAATTTAACCCAAAGATTATATTTTAAGTCACCAATTTTAGAGTAATATGCACTTTTAAGAATATTTTATTCTTATTTTTTTGACGAAAAAAAAATTATTAGTGTTGAAAATGTGTAATATGCAAGTTAGTGGAGTAGTAGTTTCCAGTTTCATTATTTGTCTGTTTGAAGAGGAATTTATGAAAAGTAGGTTGTTTTGCATTAATATTGTAAACCAACAGATAGTGTACATGTAAATTTCATTGACTTTGACTTTGACTGTTTTTTTTATTGCAGTTGACTTGGTCATTATGCAAAAAACTAGAGGGGTGATGCAATGCACTGGTAAACATGATCACATTGCAAATAAGAGGTTGGTCTTCCTTAAAACGGTTATATCATCTTAAGGGGAAAAGGGGTTAATTGCTATCCTATATAGATAGATGAGACAAGATTTTGGTCATTCCTTAACATTTTGCTTTGTCTCATCTCATCTATCTATTTGACCCGTTTTTTGTTTAAGACGGATATACCCGTCTCAAACAATGATTTGTGGCAAACAAACGACCTACTGTATGTGCCTGCGCAACCATTTTCTCCTATTTTAGTATTTAATGTTTTCATTCAGTCAACTTTGTTTAGCTGTCATGACTTGTTCATATGGATGAATTACATTATTATTAACAATTGAGGATTTCTTAATCCAAACAGTGGAATATCTGAAACTAGGAAACACTATAGGTAGCACTCTAGATTATGCCAGCATAGTATTAAATCTCGGTTTTAATCGTGATAGTGGTATCAGTTATTGTGGTTTGATTCTCGCTAAATGCGTAAAATAGGGTCGCGATAAACTCGAAAACCTTTGTAACTGGGTTATATTTATAACTTTGGATTATGGGATTAGCTACCTTTTTTTTTTTTTTGATTGTTTTATTGATTGTCATGTTCTAATATTGATTGAGGCGTTACAAATTCAACCAATACAACCTCGAAAATGCGCTCTAATACAAGATTTTCAATATACCACCTTAGAAACTTTTGAGTGTTAAAAAATAACCGAGTCTGACACTTGGGTACGCACCCGCCTCCGACCCTTCAAACCGAGTCAAAGTAACATATAATAGGTATATAATATAGCAAAATACAGAAAATTAGATTGCTTGATTTGGAATTTTGGTTCCAAAGTGCAAAACAAAATCAAACTTGGGTTCTCTGTGATTGGTCATAGAGTTGACAAAGATGGGTCTATATGTCATACTCAAAAGTCTTTCATTATGGAAGATTAATGTCACTTAAATGGCATATACAAAGGTAAGGAAATCATATTAAAAACTATGGCATACATGTACATGTACACCCATATTATCTTTCTCTGTTTGTTATGGTTTGGTATTGTTTCTGCTCAAACCAGCCTCCATACAACTCAACCTTTAAGAGACTCCGAAACATTAGTGTCAAGTAATGCTATTTTCAAGCTCGGGTTTTTCAGCCCGTCTAACTCGACAAAACGTTATGTTGGTATCTGGTACAATGTTAGCGAATCTGATGGAAAGTTGGAAGTTATATGGGTAGCTAACAGGGATAATCCACTAAGTGACTCTTCTTGGAGGCTTATGATTTCGGAGGATGGAAATCTTCGAATCACGAATGGACAGAACAAAAGCTTTTGGTCGTCGAATGTTGCACCTTATGAGGCAAATAATTCAGTGGCTCAACTTTTGGATAGTGGGAACCTTGTACTGAAATCAAGTGGTAATGGAATAACCATTTGGCAGAGTTTCGATCACCCCACTGATACGTTTATGCCGGGGATGACGTTCACTATTGACGGGACAGTAGCTGAGAAACAGGTAGTATTTTGGTCGTGGAAGAGTCCATCAGACCCATCGCGTGGAAAAGTAACAGGTGGTCTTACGACTAACTTTCCTCCTCAGCTCATTGTGTGGGATGGTGATCGCATATATTGGAGAAACGAGCCATGGAATGGCAATATCTATATTGGATTGAATTCAGCTGTATTTAGTCTAGTTACTGTGGATCCAGGAAAGATATCGTATGGGTTTTCCCGGGCAAACCAGTCAGAATTGATACATTTTGTGGTAACCCTTGATGGAGATGCAGTCGAAAGAAAATGGGACAGTGGTAGTAGGAAATGGGAAAATGGATGGAACGCACGACAAACTGACTGTGATTTCTATGGCAAGTGTGGACCATTTGGAAGCTGTAATGCATCAAACTCACCTATATGTGGTTGCTTGACTGGATTTGTGCCAAAGAACAATATAGAATGGAGCAAAGGAAATTGGACTAGTGGGTGTGTCCGGAGAACTTCATTGCAGTGTGGCACTGTGGGAGCTAAAGCAGACGGGTTTTGGAATTTGTCGAATGTGAAAGTACCCGACAATGCAGTGTGGTTATCTGTAAATACTGAGGATGAATGTGTGAGTCAGTGCCTCAGCAACTGCTCTTGTGTTGCTTATTCTTATTACTTAAGTATTGGGTGTATGATTTGGAATGGTAACTTAATCGACATCCAGGAATTCTCCTCTAGTAGGGGCCTCGATTTTTATGTTCGATTGGCTCATTCAGAATTAGGTAATAAATCAAGATTGTTTCGTTTTTAACTTCCTTTACCTATAATTATAGAATCATCCCTGTACTCTTTTGTTGCATACTTGCTTTAATGGTTGATATATTTTTCAGCTGTGTTAGAACAAAACCATCCAGATATGGTAACAAGGAAATCTAGCAGATGGAAAGTTATAGTAATTGCAGTGGCACTCATCGCAACTGTTATATTTGGTGTCGCTATATGGTTGCTCCGACGACAAGGTGATGATCTTAGTATTTTTTTTCTGTTTTTTGCATTTTTCCCCTGTAATACATCTAGCCATCTTAATTACGTATCTGTTGTTGTGGAAGGGATGAGACTTCCTCTCATGGAGCCACGACAGCGCAAGAACATAATCAAAGACGACAATGAAGAAATTGAAATTGGTGACTTACCTATGTTCCAATTGAAGAAATTGATAATTGCAACGAACAACTTTGATGACGATAACAAGCTCGGCCGGGGTGGTTTTGGTACAGTGTACAAGGTAATGAATTCTTTCTGACAAAATGTACTCTTGACCTTAATTTACTTCTTTTTCTAGAAATAGTTGCATTTATGGAACCCGAAAAGTCGGTTGATAACATTACTGATGAATTGACTATCAGTTTAATTATTCATATCGATAGCATTACTGAAGAAGTGATTTATGTTTGAAGGGTAAATTGGAAAATGGAGAGGATGTTGCAGTCAAAAGGCTTTCAAAAGTTTCTGGACAAGGCCTTAGAGAGTTTATGACTGAAGTTTTGGTGATCTCTAAGCTTCAACACCGCAATCTTGTCCGTCTTCTAGGCTGCTGTGTTGAGGGAGAGGAGAAGTTATTGGTGTATGAATTTATGCCAAACAGGAGCTTGGATGCACTTCTCTTCGGTCAGTGCCCTAAACTCTTGAGAACAATTTACACCAATTCAACAACAATTGCTTCAATCCTTTTGGTAACTTAGAAAATATGCCGATATTTTAAATTTTTTGATTGTCATTTGCTTTCTGGTTTGGTTTGTTAATGCTTAGATCAGCGTCATGGAGATCTTTTAGACTGGAAGACACGAGTAAACATTATTCAAGGGATATGTCGAGGCCTTCTTTACCTTCATAGAGATTCTAGGCTAAGGATTATACACAGAGACCTCAAAGCAAGTAACATTTTGTTAGATGACAAACTCAATCCAAAGATTTCTGATTTCGGAATGGCCAGGATATTTGGAGGTAATGAAGATCAAGCCGACACGAAAACAGTTGTTGGCACCTAGTAAGTACCCCTGCTTCAATTCACAAAAACAGTTTAGCAAGTCATCGTTGCCAATCACAGTTCAAGATTCTAATCCAGCATTTCTAACTTTAGCAACAGTTCATAGATTATACAACCTGGTTGTGGAGTTTCTGAGTTTTATAATATAAAGTTTTCGAGTTTTGTTTTAAAGATTATGAGCAATTCAGTTAATTTTAAGTTTTGACGTGAAAAAATTAAAATGTAACTTATAAATTTAAAAGCTCAGAATTATACACGTAAACTCAATTGCTAAAAGGTCTAAGGTCATATGCGTGTTCCTTTTTTCCCTTCAGTAACCGTTGTGTTATGTTTGAGATGCAGTGGTTATATGGCACCGGAGTATGCTATGGAAGGCCGTTTTTCAGAAAAGTCAGATGTCTTTAGCTTCGGGGTGCTGCTACTGGAGATAGTAAGTGGCAGAAGAAACTCTAACTTCGAGGATGATGATTCTTCAAGCCTTGTAGCACATGTAAGTATCCGGCCTATAATTTTTTTTTATAATGTCACTATGGACCAGGCATGGAAACGGGTTTATTTAAGCCGGCTTAATGGTTGAGCCATTTGTTAATGGTCATGTTAATAGGGTCTGAGTTGGGTCGTGGCTACGAAGGATTTTAATGGTTTTATAACTAGATAAATAGTAGTGTAGTTTTTTCAAATTAGTCGTTTTCCGTCATTCCATATTGGATCATTTTGATGAGTGAATATTTGACAAAAAGTCCAACAAAGTTCAGACTAACCACTCGTCGAGTTTGATTAATTCAGATTTTTGGCCATATTTGTTTTTTTTTTTTTTTTTTCAAGTGTCGGCCTATCGGGTGATGTATAATTGTATATGGGTCGAGTAGGCCCGGTCAATTTTGGCTACGGAGCCTGTTTTGGTCTATGTTGGAGTTTCTTGTGTTGTTTTAGACTATAATTTAATGATGTGTGTATTCCCTTTTAGGCATGGAAATTATGGAATGAGGATGAGATAACTGCCTTTATTGATCCTTCGATTTTGGAGTCGACTTTCAAAGCCGATGAGATATTGAGGTGCATACAAGTAGCACTTTTGTGTGTCCAAGAATTCCCAGAAGACAGGCCAAACATTTCAATGATCATTGCCATGATTGATGGTGAAGGGTGGTCAAGTATCCCGCGACCTACACAACCTGGCTTTACGCGGAGGCGACATGGTGAAGCTTTTAAAGATGGAATTTTGTATGGCTCTGTTAACCATCTTTCAGTAAGCTACATAACTGGTCGATAAGCGATAACTGTCTGATCAAAAGGGAGATGACCTACTTGTTCTGTGTGAACCGTACTTGTTATAGTAAATATTGATTGGAGCGGATTATCTGTATAAATCACCGAATTACTCCACTCGTTACCAATTTATTTATGAATGGAACGTTCTTTGAGTTATTATTGTCTACTATCTCTCCTGATGGCTATAGACTGCGTCTTTGCGTTGAAACTCTAGAAAGCAACAGATATAGTTCGACAAAAACCATGTACTCAACTACAATGTATACGTCCTCTATTCCATTTAGCTGTATGCGTTTTTCAAATTATGTGAGGACGGATTTGAAAAACATATACAATCTAATGAAACGGAGGAAGAATATGTCAATTAAAGTATGTGTATGATATTTCCCATTGACTGTGCTATGTGACATTCATAGCAGTCGATTTGGGCACTACTATAAACTGGACTGGTTCAAGGAATGCACTGCTATAAACTGGACTGATTCAACGATTATGTTAAATTTGTTTTCAGTCTTGATCGTGCAATCGGTTGTTATGGCCTTATCATAGTCGTAACACAGCCATAATTGAGACCGATACCACCTCAAAATCGGTTCCCGACTTCTTTCAGAACCTTTATAGATCGATCTGTGTCCTATAGGATGAAATTGTACTCCGTACTTTGTAAACTTGAAAAACAGATTATTTGACCTGGTATTATCAAGTGTCAATTTCTCAGGATTAAAGAGTAGGGTGACGAGGAGAGCACAATGAATGGATATGATACATGTGGATTTTTAATATCTGTTCTTTTTTGAATTATTTATCGTTTTTATCTTAATTTTTTAAAATTATTTGTTTACTTCTTAGATTTATCAAACATTCTTCCTGAAAATTTCTTATATAATCATACTTTGTTTACTTTTAAGATTTTCCAAAACAATAAATTTTACTTCTATTTTCAAAACTATTGTTATTAATTT
>JAYMSF010001465.1:0-12000 GCA_036897335.1 Silene vulgaris
CCCCCCCCCCCCCCTTCTCTTCCCTTCCTTTCCTTTCCCTTCATCCCCCTCCCCTCCCTTTCCCTCCTACTTTGCTATCCATACAAGCCCTAAACAACATGTTTGTAATATCTATGTTACTTTGACTCGTCTGCCAGTGTCGGGGTGTTGGATGCAGTTATTTGACTTATTTCTGCGAAGTTTTCAATGATTTGGTCTAAACTCTAAAGTGATGTGTTGCAGTGTCGTGTTGTGCCGGACACTCCAAGTGTCAGATACATAACACGCGACCGGCGTGAAGGAGAAACATAGGTTTGTATGCCTACAACTGTCTCATTCAAATTTTTGTATAACCAAAACCAAAACATGACTGCTAAATTTTTTACATTGAAACTCGGATGCACGAAACCGTATCGAAATCATCATATATCCAAGGATGAAGCAAATCATCATACGCACAACAACTTAAGAACTGGAAATTCGAGCACATCAAAATTATCAAAAAAAACACAATCACAGCATCATAGCTAAACATTAATCCTAAAAATCAACACTAAATCTCTAATTATCATCAAATTAATCCAAATTCAACTCAAATAACAAAACGATCGAATTCGCGCATCAAAAGCTTAAAATTCAACATCAAACATAAGTAATCAAATCATTATTATCAAGAAATGATAATTATTACGATAAAATTAGGTTAAAGGAGAGAGAAAAACGAAGACATACAGCGAAGAATGGATAGAATCGCGGATTGCGAAGATCGGAGACGATAGAGACGGAAGAGATGGGAGAAAATACCTCGGGAAACGCGAAGAAATGGAACAATAGAGGGAAACTGATATTATAAGGTGGAGTGATGAGGTAGACAATAAAGTTAACCACACATCCGGTAATGAGTAGTTATTTTTACCGCCTCACCCGTTGGTTTATGCCTTGTAGTTGTAGACTTGTAGTCATGTACTCCATGTCGTAGGCTCGTTACTCGTAGCACCAAAATTTAAGAGAGACGGTTTCTCATTATATTATTCAAACTGAAAATCTCTTAAGATGGTGTTTTTTTTTAAATTTAAAACGGATTAAGTATCAAACCATTTGTTGTGTACTCGTATATAGGACAGATATATTATTTTCTCTATGCATTAAACGGATATTGCCGTCTCAAGTTTTTTTACTAACCTACACATTTTTTTGTAACCAGGATAGGCAGGATTTGTGGTAAGAAATTTGGAATTATAGTCTTTGTTCCCAACATATTTTTTAAAAGTGCATATTTGAGCGAGTAAAACTTGAGTCGATCCGAGTAATTATATTTTTAGTTTCACACTGTTCAAAAATAATTCAAACGGAACCGGCAAGGTTGTGTGGAATACTGGAATCGAAATGGGCCTGACTTGAGCTATATAAGGTGATTCACATTGTTCAAAAATAATTCAAATGAAGCCGGTAAAGTTTTGTGGAATCGAAATGGACCTGACTTGACCTAGATAAGGTTTAAAATGGTACGTAGTCTGAACTAAATCAATTTGTGACTAAGCTTGACTTAATCTGCTTTCAGTCGAGCTTTTTTTCGGGCCAATGACAGATTCCACGCCACGAAATGGACATGCATCTTTCCTTTCAGGTCATCCCGCACAGAGTTACAGCTCAATTAGACAAGTAGTATACATTACAATTATTTACAGAATCCAACAAATTGCAGTAGCTTTGGGAACAAATACATGGGTAGTTGAGTAAAATAAGCCAGTTTTTACATCAACACTTGTGTAAAACGGTTTTATACGAGTATTTTAGCTCCCAGAAATACCCACCAAAGTAGTGTCTTTACAATAAGCTAATGATCAATAAACCAGACCTAACGCATAATGTACACATACAAGTTAATTGTAATAGCATAGTGAAACTGTGTAGGTGCTCGAAACTAGGGGTCGGCTGGACCCACCATCTCTTCGTCACTTGAAGCATCTTCGTCTTCAGTTAATTCTTCGTCACTAGTCTTTTCTTCAGGAGCAGCTCCTGCATCTTCAGGTTTGGCATACTTCTCGCAGTACTCTGGAGAATATCATATAAAGACGAAGTTAATCACATTCATAAAAAGAGATTAGTTGAGTGGCGAAATATTTTCCTTCGTACTAATACCAGAAAAGGCACAAAATTAACGAGACATGATTTCAACGAGTGGAGAAGCTCAACTTCTTTAGTGGATGGTAAGATGATTAACGTCTATGCTACATAGGCTCAACACACGACAAATTCAGGAGCATGTCGAAGTTCTGGGCGTGGCTATTTCGTGGAAAAAAAATGCATGTTTCTGGCCTAAAAATGAAGTGCTGAAGTGTCCTGACTTGTCTCGGATGGAGTATCACGTCGACATAGAACAAAAGTAAAGTTTTGGAGAAACAGATAAACACAAGACATGTTGATCAATAAAAAATTTATCCTGAATCTAAAAAAAAAAATTCTCCATAATTCGGCAGGCAGGGTTGCAGGGATAAGAAACACAACAAGGCTTTCCTTTATTTCGAATTCAGAACTAGATTTCTATTGTAGAGAGGTATCTTGAATGTTAGACGCCATCAAGTAGCTGGCCCTTAGGTGAACTCCAAAGTTCGCTAATGCGAGGAATTAATAAAAGGAATATGTAGTACTGGACCATCCTACAACCATCAATGGACACCAGGAAATAAAAGAGTGATCTCCCAGAGAATGATGAACCTCACTACGATGGTAACTCATGAATAATAAAATATAAGGTAACTGCGAAACCAACTCCAAAATGACAGAGTAAGGCGGCAATCTTCTTTTAACAGCAATAATGATGGTAAAAGATTATCTTCACATTCCTAGCTGTGGAACAATAACTCGCTCATTCAAAGTTACAGTCTAGAGAATAAACATTTGGAAGCAATGCTGACAATGTACTGTAAGAAATTGTAGTCATGGAACTGCATTTGGGCTGTGGTACTACATTGCGACTGAGTTATAAAGGTTTTGAAGGTTAGCATGACTGAATTTGGAGGCAATATCATCAGCACACATGGCACAACGACTGAAAATATGCCGCGAGAACCAATTCCAAGATCAATATTGAGACAGAGAATTAGATATGGGTTAATTTACAAGATAAGAAGCACATATAGCTCAGTGAAGCATCTCGTACAACACAAAATAAGTTAATAAGCTCAACTAAGGGAGGAGCAACAGGTATACAAGTAGCACAAGTAACGATATATGATTGTTCTGTAAGCTAAAAACAAAAACATGAACCAGAAGCATTAGTGCTGATACCTTTAACTCTTTTCTCATATGCAGCCTTGTCGCTATTCATCAGCGCAGCAGCCTCCCCATTTAGGGGATCAGAAGGGTTTGGGTACAAAAGGAGTTGTGGGAGGAACACCTCGAAAACATTCACCAAATCTGGGAAACATAAGCTTTGTTTAGCCAGTGACAGAAACAACTCATTAACTTCGTTAATGATATGAAAGAGCTTGGACTTACCAAACATTGGACTCCAAGTCTGATTAATAACATCAAGACAAACAGATCCTGACCTGAAATGTTAGTTTGCCAATTTCAAGAAGGTTAACTAACAGAAGCTATTTCCATTTCCAGTGAAACCAAAGATTCGATATTCTTCGGATCTACGAATGTGATGGAATAAAGCATAATTACTCGCTAAGCTATATACTCGATTACTCGTTGCCTTGTGATTTAACGATTAGCATACGAAGTAGTTGACGCAAAATTTATGACATGTCCTCTGAAAACAGCCTATCTACTTTCTAGATAACAAGGGTAAGATTGCAAACATTCGAACTCCCTTTAACTTTGCCATAATACGCAGGAGACTCGACAGTAATATCCTTGTTAAATAGAAGCTTAAACACATCAATATTAAATGTTGGGTTCATGTAAGGCGACTCACATTTCATCGACATTCGGATGGTATATCTTGTTTATAAATCCTATTGATGGAGATTTGTAGGGGTAAGCATCTGGAAGCTCCACTCTAATTCGCCACACCCCTTTATGATAGGGACCTGCCAACAACCAAATTCCGTTTACCTTTCGTGTCATCATTCAACAAGTCATGTTTTGTAGTAATTCGCTATTTTATGCAAGGAAGAGGCTAATTCATACACTGACAAGGTCCCTCCATAGCTCCATGTATAAGCTAAAATAAAAAGTGAGAGGAGAAATGACGATAATCTCTCAAGACAAATTCATACAACTCTGAACCATTATTCAACTTTCAGTTCATTGTGACAATGTATAACCCTACTTGAATTCCGAGGCTTGACAGTTGACACACACCTACAGCAAATCTCCTCTATAATCAAGGCTTGAGACCAAAGACCAGTTATGAATAACTAAATACCCCAACCAGTTGGTCTCTCTTAAAACGGGAAATATCAATCTTAAGATTAAAACGGGTCAATATCACTCCCTAGAATAGAACAAGCTTTTTGGTAGTCCCTAAGCATTCTGTTATCGCCTCATCTATCCTATTTCACCCGTTTTAACTTCAAGACGGATATACCCGTCTTAAACAAGGATTTGAGATAAAATAAAAGATTCTAACAAGATGAAACTAACTAAATCAGAAACTATCAACCAAAAACAGGAAATATTCCCACAGAAATCAAAGAAGAAAGAAGGTAAATTACTTTCAATAGGTCCATGAAATTCCACATAAAATTCTTGCATACTATCATTAATCATCTCAACCTTATAATCACTCATCATCCTGCAAAACACAAACACAAAAAACACAAAAAACCCATCAATTATTGAATAAAAAAACTGCAATAAAATATGAAGAAGATCAAAACTTTATGTGATAAGATTAAAAAGGGTTCACAGTTTCATCAAATCCATCTCTCTTCTTTTGCTTGGGGAAGACATGATTGTTGTTGTTGTTTACTGCTGTAAAAAAAATTGTGGGTTTTGAAGCAAGAGGGTAAATAGAAAGAATGCAAGGATTAACTGAGGTTATAATTGATTGAAGAAGTAAGAAAGTGGGGGGTTAGGAAAGATCGATCAATCAATCAATCAATGAATATGGGAAATAATCAAACAATTGGGTAGAGGAATAAAGAAAAAGGAAAAGTGGTTTGTATGAGAAAAAAAGAGGGGTCCCAACTCCCAATACCATAGACTTGCAAACGGGTTAATCGAGTCGGGTTTGGGTCAAGTTAATTTTGTTTCGAATTTTTCGAGTTTGTAAGAATTCCGGGCAGATCAGTTTAGGTCATTATCAAGTTGTTTGGGAATAACGGTTAGTATGCGATAATAGACCATTCGTATCGGGTTGCATAGGGTCGGGTCAATTTGGCTCTCGGGTCAAGTTAGGGTCCTCAATTCGTGAGTGAGTCGGAATAATCGGACCAAGTCATTCGGGTCCGGTCAATTTTACCAGGTGTACCTAAATAACCTAATAGGCAATTGAAGGATGACAATTCACAAGTCACTAGTACATGGGGACATTTAGGTCCATTTTGTCAATGAATAAAAGCATATTTTAGATCGGGGTTTTCAATTATTGGTTTCGCTTTGGTATTTATCTGCATAATTAAGAATGTGTTTGATAAATAGCATATATCACGAGTTTAGGATAATTTAAGCTATAACTATATTATTGAATGATGTTATTTCAAGATGTAGTGACAAAAAAAATTTGAAAAGAGAAAAGGGTACATTTGCATCAACATATGCGTCAATTTATTTACCAAATAGGCAAATACACTTAATTAGCATATTGGTTGGTCAATTTATTGGTTAGCTAGGCCTCAAGTCTTGCTTAAGACGGTAATAAAAACAACTTTTGGCAATTACTAGGCAACTTAATTCTAGTGCATTAGTGTATTTCTTCAAAACAAATGAATATATAGTTGTCTTTCTTCAAAACAAATGAATATATAGGACTATCATCACAAAAGAATGAACATGATTACATGAATAAGAATCTCATGTTTCAGACGGGAAACAACGAGACCACCGTAAATGTGGACTAACTTAACTTATAAAGTCACGGCTCGTGCGATCGCAATTCATAACCCAAGTTAAATTGGGATCAATAATAAGTTGTCTTTACGACTCCCTTTGGCACGAAAAATATAAGTACTCCATAACAAACGAACTGGAAATCGGAAATAAGCAAATGTCATTTCAGGAAGAAAATATACTATCCTTCAGAAACCTTAATGTTTTTCCAATGGTTGCTCTCATGACAACACAATTAACAACCAAAACAAATTGGTGACTTTATACACCAATATAATTTGCCCTGTACTAGCAAATAAACACATCAAAATATTGACATGGAAATTACTAGCTAAAATAAACTAGCAATGCGAAACGATGTTCTTGCCAACCTAGTAGAATCCCAAAAAACATTGCTTACTTCACTTCTGCTGGTATCAAAAGTCAAAACTGAGGTATATGTGCAGATTCTTGAATAACCACGAGAAAATGTCGACGAAGTTCACAAAAAGTAACCCTTTTAACTTCTTAGACAAATATGCTAGCCGAGAAGCCTTAGAGCAAAAGACTTAAGAGGCACAACCTAAGCAGATCCTTGTCTGCGAGAGTTATTAGTTGATCGATAGTCTGTTTCATCATCTCCACTGTCAATGTCACTGGGATAATGTCGATTCTGGTATCCCCTACGTCGAAGCATAAAGACATTATAGTAGTAGTTAACTTGGTCTGCCCATGTCTTTTTAGGTAAAGCCTCACACATTGGTACCCAAAAACATTTTTGTAAGGATTGAGGGTTCTCCTTGACGATATTTCTGAATTTCTTCTCCTCGTCAATTGTCCAAGCAACATTACATTCTTCGCCCATTTTATCAAAATTCCAAGCATAAAATGCAGAACCCAATTCATATCTAATCTTCACTCTTTTCTCAGAAACATGAAACTTGACACACTCATTGGAACCTGGAAATTGACACCCACAATTATCCCGCCTTCCCTTTCCAATTGGATCTCTTTCAATCAAAGACAGGTTTTCAGTCTTTTCTAATGGCCAAGATTGGGTACCCAACCATTTGGGGTCACTATTTATAGTCACTCCGGTCCATTCTGGTACTTGTACCTGAAATGCTTTTCCAAGAGGTATTCTTTGTTGAGGACGACTGGTGTAGATTGGGGCAGTCGGTTGCATGTCAAGACGAGCCTCCAATCGTTGCCTTGGACGTGAATGGTTTTCTCCCATTTCGTACAAACTCGATAAATGCCTTTTCAGCTTTTTCTGCACCATAAAACTTTATCGGTGAGTGTTGTATGAGGTGGTCCGACTTGTAAGACAGACCAACCTAAATCCCTATGTTTTCCTCATTTAGTTATAGAATTAACAAGACAGGCATCACGTCATACCCCCTTTGTTCACTCCAATTCCATATATTTGAAAAATAAGATTCAAGTACTTCTTGCATGTATTACCCAAATGCCCGGAATTGGTGTGAATGGAGGGAGTATAAATTTTTTTGGGAAAAACTAATTTAGGCTATAAAAGCACCAATAAAAAAGACACCCAAAACTCTTGCAGAAGACTAAAAGTGATAGCATCAATGAACATTAATCGGAACCCTTACAATTACGTCGTCAACACTCATACTATATACTATTTGAAGTTAAACAGCTACTATTGAATTTGTCGTTGATTATAAAAAAGAAACTTTTGAGCCGTCTCATACACATGAGATGATCTCGTTTAATATTTCAAGGATAGACATTACAACTTACAAAATAATAATCAGATTGCAATTCATAAAGTCGGCATGCAGAAGCATTTATTCATCTGATTACACACTAAAGAAAGTGCTAATACAATAGAGCACACATACCAACTGATATCCCAAAGATTCAAAAGTAACTACTCCGTATAACATAAAATAAGACTAACACTGTAAGTAAGAGTACAACTAATCGCTAAGATCGCACATGTAGCTAACTGTATGAATAGATACAAGTGTGACTAGAAGTTGGTGGAATGAAAATTCCTGGAGTCAACCTGCAAAGCCCTAGCATATATTCAACTATCATAACCTCGGGTGCCTTTGAAAAGGCTCACTCATTTCCTATGGAGGCAATAATTCATGGTTTTCCAGTTAGTCTTGTAAGCTCTTCCTGATTTCAATTAAGGGTTTATTGGAAGCATCCTCATTGTTTTTAGTTAAGCTCCAATATGACTTTCTAATTGCATTTCCTGCATGCAATCAAACAACCACCAAGAATGCAATACTTCCAGCAATTCCAACCGATAATGTTGTGTAATATGAGCTTGGTCATTCAAGTATTAAAAGCAGCACGCGTGCTAGCTTTAATGCTTCGGGACTCTTTCCTTATATATATAGAGAGAGAGTGACTCTTTCCAGGGGTAGGTAAGTAAGAATGCTTCGGGGCAATCAAACAACCACCCTCTACTGTCACTAGAGCTCCTCACTAGAGCTCCTTGAGGCACTGGGGTCTGGGGTAATGTTGTCGGGTTTTTTTTTCACCAGTCACGACCAACCACCGATCACCAGTCTCTAATTTTGAGATCTATTACCCTAGCAATAGTTACCCCCATCCCAAGCAAGTCCCTGGGAGTCATTTACTCAACGGAGTAACAAAGTATAATAAGAGATTTGTTTGAATTTGAATAGGTACTTACGATCTACAACAAGGCCAATCATGGTCATTAAGTTTACCCACAAAGGAAGTGAAACTAAGGACTTTACCACAAACACAACATTGTAACAAATATCTCCTAAGTTCAATAAATACACATTCAAAATACAAATTCGTATTTCCAAACTACAAAAAAGGGGTTAATACAACATTAACAAGATAAATTTAAGAGAACTCTAGAACACCATAATATAACTCAAATAATAAGGATAGCTCACAGCGGTTCCGAAGTTGGTAATTGTATGACATAAGTACAATTACAACAACTAATTAACACAAGCACCATATTAGAGATAAAAAAGAAGCTACGTACTACACAAATAGAGAACTATTTCAGTATACACGCCTGAATTTATACACAAACATGAAAGTCATAATTAAACGCATTGAATGAATCATCCATAAATAAGTTTATAACATTACGAAGAATAATAACAGACTACACATTACTATGTAATAAAACCAGCAATTACCTGACTTCCAAATTGATAAGGACTATGTGCCCGGATCTTCCTAAAAAAGAGTGAATCTCGCGCTAACAAGGCTTGCTTCCAGTTCTTGTCATTTCCATATGAAGCCCACTTCGAACATTCAGGAATCTCGCCAATCACTGGATCAGTAGGATCTTTAGCAACATTAATCATCCATTGAAGAACACCCGCAAAGCAATCCTGCTTTCTTTTGTGACTAGAAACCTCCTTCGACACTCCAGAATCCACATTCATCATTTCCCTCTTACAGTTTGTTGAATCTTTCTTAGAAGCATCCGAATTTTCAGAACTCAGGACCACATTACTAGCTACCACTGGCCTAGCTATAAACCTCTTGTTGTCTGATCTATCCGAAGAATTGCCATCAATACAACTCCTTTCGCTCTTGACTCGCTTTAAGTTTTCATCATCATTATCCTCTATTACTATAACACCGTCATTATTAGCAGAATCTATGGAAAAATTCCGTTTCTCCAACTTCACAGGCTCGCCATCATTCCCTTCATTAGAACCTTCAGAATCCACAAAATCTGCCACAACTTTCTTCCAATCTAACTTCTCACTCTCACTCTCATTTTCATTCCCATTTTCATTCCCATTCTCATCATCATCAAGATCTATCACACCACCGAAACTAAGACCACTCTTCTCCAACTTAAAACCACAAGAATCATCATCACTCCCTCTCTCAACATCCATGAAGTTAGACACATAAGCTCGATAATCCCTCTCTAATTCCATCAACAAATCACTCCCTCTATCTAATTTCACTAACCAATTCTCCAATGAACTCAAATACTTATCATAAATCAACTTAAAAGCGGAACCGAAACCCGAACCCAACCCACATTCCAAACTCACTTCACCCCACAAACTCTTTTCAGAAATGACTTCAAACCCGCCTTTCTCCTTCACAACAAAGTACAATTTAAGCAAATCTATACATTCGCCATTTCCTAACCTCGGAGGTAAAGGCCTAAAACAATCATTACCAAAGCAACCCTTCAAATACCCATAAACTAATCCAACAAAATAACAATGTAGCTTCGATTCACAGCTTTTTAATCCTTCACTACACGGATTTACGCCATTTACACAAGAACTAACCTCGAATTTCGACCACCCTGCCATGTAGTATTCGCGAATTTTCAAAACCCTAAAACAAGAATTATTACAACAATTTAATCTAAATCACCAACATCATCACAAACCCATTAATTAAATTCAATATAATGAACTGGGTAGATGATGAATTTCTGTTTTAGATTGAAATTAGGTCACTCATTTACTCAATTAATCGAAACCCTAAAACAACAATTACTACAACCATTTAATCTAAATCAATAATGTCATCACAAACCCAGTAATTAAATTCGAAATTATGAACTGGGTCGATGATGAATTTCTGTTTTAGATTGAAATTAGGTTGATTAATTTTGGAGTAATGGGGGAATTAGGGCAAATAAGGGAAGAAATATGGAGGGAGAGGAAAGGGGGGAAAAGAGGGAGGGAAATGAAGGGGTACTAAAATTTTGAAAATTTTAAAAAACAAACAAACAAAATATTCTTTGAAAAGATAATTAATGAATGAATAGTTAAGTTATTGAGGTCTACTTGTGAAAAAGAGAGAAAGAGAAGTTTACCAGAGAAATTCAAGGAAGTATGGGTGATGTGGGGTTGATAGGAGTACTTGATACTCTTGCTTGATAGTGCAATTAGAATGTGCAAAGACCTTCTTAAGACTTTTCTTTTACTTTTGGATTTTAGATTTTGGATTTTGATTTTTTAATTTAGGGTTTTTAAGGAGAGAGGGTATAAAGAAAATCTTGATTATTGCAAGGGGTAGGCAAGAAAATTTGGGAATTGAAGAAGGGTTTGGGAGATTAGAAGTTTAGAATAGAATATAGAAGAATTATTAAGAGAGAGGGGAGTTTGTAGAAGGTTAGGAAAATGAAAATAATATGAGATGAGATGTTGATTGGGATGGGTTTGGCCAATTTATAGTGGTTGGGAGGAATTGGGGAACTATAGTTGGTTAACTAGGGTAATGGGTTGTTTGGGGAGATGAAGGGGTAGAAAGTGGGGGGAGAGGAAGAGGGTGAGGTTGGGTTGAGCAGCGAAAATTTATTTTTGAAATAAGGAAAAGAAATTAGGTTGAAATCGATTTATTTGGGAGTATGTCTCCTGTGAAACAAATTTACGATTAAAACATTGTAAAATCTGTGACAAAGTACTTTAATGCCCTTATTAGCAAATTATGGTAATTAGTGGAGGTGGGGGTAATTAGGTAAAGAAACTGGCGGTTTTACAATAACCTTTGTGTGCAACCGATGTATTTAAGTATTATTGTTTATTTGAATTTTGAATGAGATGTGAGATTAGGAGGAGTTTTGAGTTATTTTGTGTGATGTTGATCTATTTATGTATATTGTTAATATAATGAAAAAATATTATCTTTTTTATATCCTAAAGGATTTTTTTTTTTTTGCCTTATGAAGATCAGAAAAAAAAAATCTTTTATATACATAACTAGTTTTGGAGCATGTGACAAATGACAATCACGGGATCGTTAATAATTTATTATTTTAATCGGCTTAAAGATTATGGAATATGATTAGTTTTCTTAATCAACAAACACTTAAGCATTAGTTTAATTTCTCTTTATTGATTGAATGAATTATAGTTTTTAGACATCTAATTATAGACGGAATTTTAGTCCCATTGACAACTTCATAGTGCAAATAGTTGCATATTTCACCAATAAAAAGTTGGTCAAGGTAACATTTTAAAATTATTGTGCAGGTATTGCAAGTAGGTACTAAATTTTTCATACCTAACAACGGATATACTT
>JAYMSF010001466.1:0-11997 GCA_036897335.1 Silene vulgaris
CTCGCAAGCTTTATAACGAGCACATTTTTTTCAAGCTCGGGTAAGCTCGAGCTCGAGTTTTTGTTTTCGAGCACGAGCCGAGCGGGCTCGGCTCGGCTCGTTAACACCCCTATTCACAACCACCCTCATACCGTGGGATCGAGACAGAAATGCCAAAGGCGCATCTTTATACTAGCCAAACTTTTATTAGAGTAAATAATTCAATGCTTTTAAATAAACTTGTCCTATAGAGACCATGAATAAATTCGACAATCATTTACATGAGTGTGTACTCTACACGACTACACTCCCATACTAACATTATAACAAGGGTACCCTTATAACAATCAAAGTTAACTTTAAATGCAGTTGAATCCTGATTAGGCGATTATACTGCACTCATATGAGTGCGGTGATTCACTTATATCACCTATATGGAGTAAATTCATCGGTAACGGAGTAAACTCTATATATACGTCCATCGGTCCATGCATGCACGTACAAAAATTATAATAGGGGGCTGTTGATCTTGATCAATTATTTGGAAATAAGCTACTCTTAGTTACAACTGTTAACTTCTTTTTATGATGAATTTTTTTAACTGACCATATGTAGCAAAGTTAACTTAGAAGTTAGATCCGTTTTATTAGGTATATCTGACAGTTATCCAGCCCCTTGACAAGCTCAATTACTGCTATTCAACAGAATAAGCATGTGTAAAGTCTTCTCTAAAATAATTTTGTAAGATATTGTAAACTTATGTATCAAAAGACTTTAATGCCCTTATATATTATGGAAAAGTAATTGTTAGTGGGAGTTATTTCAGATTTTCAGTGGGGTTTTTTAGGGAAAAATGTGACTTAATTTTACATGTAAAACGGTTTTATACAAGAATTACTGGTAAAACCAATGCAGTACGTAGATTACTTTTGGACAACTTTCTAACATATTAAAATGTACATTCAAACAATGCAAAAATACTGAGAATTCATCTCCTGTGTATATGGGAGTATCAATTTTGTATTTTTATTTTTGGTCCCTTAACAATTTCAATATGAACATTATGTTTTGTTAAATTTAAAATAGGTACGCGCAAGGACGAAATAGACTATATACCAGGAGCGACATCTCTTAAAACGACGGACCTCATGTCGTATTTTCAAGATGAGGACATGACAAGTATAATTCACCAATGCATATTTGAGGCAATTAAGGATGCTAGACAATCTGATTTTATACTTGGCAACACGGTCCAAGAACTCGAACCCAACGCGACCCTAGCTGTTCAAGCTCAAATACCATTTTACCCAATTGGGCCATTAGTTCCACATGGCCTCGAAAAGGGTTCGACCACCATGAGCCTATGGGCGAAGCAGGACTGCACCCAGTGGCTAGACACTAAGCCTCATGGCTCGGTCTTATATGTTTCTTTCGGTAGCTATGCACATATTAGCAAAGAAGAGCTTGAGGAGATTGCTAATGGGATTAAGCTAAGTGGTGTTAACTTTATTTGGGTGATTCGACCCGATATGGTGAGTTCAGACGATCCAGATCCGTTACCAATTGAGTTTAGAAACGAGGTTCAAGGTCAAGGGCTTATTGTTACATGGACTAATCAAATTGAAGTATTATCTCATCCAGCTGTAGGCGGGTTTTTGACACATTGTGGTTGGAACTCAACACTAGAAAGTATCTGGCACGAGGTTCCCTTATTATGTTTCCCGTTATTGTCCGATCAATTTACTAATCGGAAGCTAATTGTGGATGATTGGAAGGTCGGATACAATCTTTGTGACGAGACACCCGTGCAAAAAGAGGAGGTATCACACAAGATAAAACTTCTAATATCTGAATCAACTGGTGCTAAGCTTAAGGAAAGGATTAACAAGATCAAACAATTACTAGAGAGTGCAATAACATCTGATGGGTCTTCAGAGAAATATTTCGATTCGTTCGTCAATGATTTGAAAATCGGTACTAAAAAGAAATTAAGTTTTTCTTTAGATGGCTAGAAAACAACATTTTGTTTCCCTTCTAATTTTTATATCTTCATTAGTTCATTTTATTATCAAATGTCGCTGTGAGTTGTTTGATACGTTTTTTTTCTTTTGCTTATTGATTGCTATTGTTATAAACATAATTGAAAAAGTCCGATAAGAGATGTGCAAATTTCGCGATTTGGGTGTACATAATCTTGTCTTTATTCGAAGAATAAATGTCTTTGCCTTGTAAGTTCTTTTACAAAAGATACAAAGGACGGAAAATTATAACCTAAAATGAATTTTCTCAATCGCGACATGAATATGTCATCAATGTTAAGCAAAGAACAAATCAGGGCAAAGTTCAATAAAATTTGACAACTTAACAGCATTTACCAAAAAGTGATCACATTTTTCTCGTCACACATATGACGGTTGTACAATAGAATTTACGCAACTTAATGATCTTGATTCTTGCAATGCTATTTAAAATTTCAACTAAGTTAGGAGATTACCCCCCTATTTCAAAGTGACAGTGGTATTTGTGATGTCTTTAGCTGTCTTAAATAATTCTTTTAAAAGAAATAATCCTGGTTGTTCAACCCTAATTTATGCCTTCATTACCAACAAAAAATCCATTAGAATCTTCTCAGAATTCGGAGAGAATTTAGCATATTTATAATTTGCAATAAAATGTCAACTAAAATTAGAAATAGAATATGTCTTCTAGTTTTTGTAGTGTACCAAAAAAAGACTGCATTTTCACTCTATAAATCCACGCAACTTTTTATTGTTGAATAAATCCAATTTCCTGCATTTCTTTATAATTGACTAAAAATGACATATTTCAAAAAAATATTTAATTTTCCGTTATTAAGCATGATTAAATTATTATGATTAGCATGTTGTGTACGTAAATAGTTCTTGAAGAAACCTTGAATATCCTTTGTTTTCTCCTTCACTCCAACTCTTTAATCTCTATCACGTAAGGAACTCTATAGAGACTTTTCCCACAATATATGCATAAACGCAGAATATAACCCGGGTTTTGTCGTCACAGTTGATCGTCTAGGCTTCCTCTTCCTCTTTAGCTCTTGTTCATCATTTCTTTCTTTGGAGTTCAATTTATAATGTAAATTTGTCAAGTTTGTAAACCTATAATCTTCTTCATTTGTGTACATAATTTTTCGATATTATTCGGTTTTTGTAAATAGTTTGTGATTGTAAATATGTTGACAAGCATAACAAGACTTATAAGGTGGCCAAAACATCTTGCACAAAACCCAGGAGTTCAATTATTTCTTAGAAGCCTACACAAAGAGCCAATACCGGTATCATGGGAGAAGCCTAAGGTTGGGTGGACAAAATTAAACTTTGATGGGTCCTTGAAGGGTAAAACAGGAAAAGCAAGCATCGGAGGAGTTTTACGAGACCATAAGGCCGAGTTTTTGCTCGGATATGCTGAATCCATTGGGCATAGCTCGAGTAGCAATGCTGAACTTGCCGCTCTTTGTAGAGGTCTTGAATTGATATTGGAGAATGGGTGGAGCGATGTCTGGCTCGAGGGAGATGCTAAGGCATTGGTTAATATCATTGGTAGGAAACGTCCTGTAAAATCGGTTGAAGCTCAAAAGTACGTAAATGACATAAATGCAATGATACCGGAGCTGGACAACTTCATCATGACTCATATCTATAGAGAAGGTAACAGAGTGGCCGATAAATTTGCTAAGTTAGGGCACGAGTTGGAGAAACCGCAAATTTGGACACATGTTCCACCGGATGAAGTTTTGCCGATAATGCAAGAAGATGCTGAAGGAAAGATTGTACTTCGTCGGAGATGAGCTCATACAGTATACTACTATAATTTTGATTGTCCTCCAAGTTAGGGAACAGTAATGGAGGGTATAATTCAATCAACTTGGTGCATAAGTTACATATGATTATATGGCAAGGCACCTTCTTGGAGCCCTTGAATTTAATTAGTTGTAGTCGTTACTTTGCATATACTTAGCTTCAACACAAATTATGTACATAGCTTGAATAACATGTTCGTCTCGCCATCAATCAATATTATTAAACTCAAAATCAATGTCATCGAAGTTGAGTTCATAATATCAATAATGTTTTCCTCCAATTTGTAAATATAACATCAAGACATAACAAGTATATAAAGTATCAATTACGAGTATTAACTTGAACTAAACGGGATTGTGGTTACATGTAACGAGTCAATAGAACCACCCAGGTAAACATGTTACGTCACCTTACGAATGTAATTGCAACGAAGGGTAGATAGATATGCATCAAAAGAGTTGTACCATTTCATTTCACAAAGTGTTTCAAGAAATCGAAGATTGAAATATCAAGAACCACAATATTAATTTTTTAGGCTGATAGGTTTTAAATCGAAATCAAGAGCCTCACTGTTCAAAGATTCAAATTATTTGATATCAACTGAAGACATTCAGCCCTATGATAAAAAAAAGGCGCATAACATATTCAGCAGCAGTAAAAGTTACACAAAATGAGAAACTCCTCATAACTTTGCATAGGTAACATGGAACAGCATACGGAACCAATACATACATCAGCGAGGTCAAGGTAGATTTACTAAGCCATCCACCTATGACAGTAGGACACTAATACTTGTAGACGCAAGAGCAACCTTGGTTTTGAGACAACATGCTGATATACATACCATCAAAAAGCACATGGCACTGTTGCATTTACAACTACCGAATTCAAAGATCAATTCAGATTGCGGCGCTTCTTTCAGCATTTTCAAAAGAAATGAGAGATGGGGTGCACCTTTAGGTAATAACTCTGACAAAACATCGATCTTAAGCTGGAAAAACGAGCTACATCATGAGAGACTAACTCTCGAACCTATTCTGGCTCATCTGCCAACGCCTTTGTTCGATACTGGCGATCCTTTATTCGGGAGGTCGTGGATAGTTCTGCACTTGTATCAGGCCCGTCAACTTCCATGTCACCAACTTCAGAGACTCGAAAATCTTCATCTATAAGACCTGCAACCAAGGCTGATTGAGTAGCAGAATGCTTCGAATCATCGCCTCTATCATTACTAGTCTCACAATTATCAGCATCTCCTTGGGAAGAGTCAGACTTTCTCTTAGGAACAAAAGTTACCGATTTTGGAAGATCGGATAGAGCATCTTCCAGCTCGGATCGAGACTCGGAATTCTGTGATTTGTTCATCTCATGAAGGCCATCGTTTGACTTATCATTTATTTCATCACTAGAATCAAGACTGTAGCATGTGTATTTGGAAGGATTCTGTACATAATCTGGAATCTGGGCCACCCGGCGCACTCTATCATTTAATGGAGGCTGATTAGCCTGGGTTATATTCCCAGGCGGATTTTTATCACTGACATCAGGATCAAACCTGACACGCTTTGGTGGCTTTGAAGTCGATTCTTGATGCTCCTTCCGTTTCAATATAGGCTTCACCCGGTTGACATCTCCTGCTGATGAAACAGGGTCTTTTTCAGCACTTGCAGGTGGGGCTTGACCAGTTTTATGCTTCCCTGCCTGGGCTCCAACTTCGGCATCATCTTCTTTGAGTCGAATTTTAGCAGCCAAACGGTTTGCACGTGGGTCCCTACGCCTGCCTCCACTATCAGAGGACATGCCATTTGGGGGTACGAAGTTTAGAGCATTTTTATCGACAACGACACCCATATACAACCGGTCACCAGCATTTTCCCTGCCAATGGCAACTTTATCATAATCATCTTCCTCTTCCTGCAAGGCCAATAAAATTGCATTAGAAGCTGTATCTTATCCTCTGAGTTATATTAGGGGGAAGCCTATAATTCTGCTACCATCCGATTTATATGGTCCCATTTGACACTTATTGTCAGCCAATGGACCTTGAGTCCTGACCAATATTTTCTTAAACTATACAGTAGGACAATATTTTTAAAATTTCATATGAACAATGTTATTTTTGATAAATCACACAGGACAAATTAATAACCAAAGTTGACATCTGTTGATCATCAATGTCAAATAGAGAGAGGTGGTACGGCATGATTACAATTCAATGCGACATTTAACTTAGAAACTCCTCTCATGCGCAATAAAGAAACGAATAACCAAACGTTATCAACAACAACAAAAAATGGTTTAGGTAGAAAACTAAGAACTTTTAAAGAGCCACTCAACAGAAAAGGATAGACTTAAACTAAACTCTTACAAAATGGTAGACGTAGTAATCGGTATACCAAATAAAGAGTTTACAAATCTTACTCAGCTCTTCCCTATCCAGCCTCAGTAAGCAAAGGGAGAAATATGATAAGACTCTACACTTAAAACTCTTCATTTTACATCATATTTCTCTAGATGGACTTGAAATTACACGCTTCAATTCAAGTAGGGATTATATCCTCGCCGTCATATTTATTTGGACACTTGTGTCATGTGACATCTCACCCCTAGGCAAATGTAGAGCTAAATCAGGGTAGTCAATATACCACCTAAATAAGGTATAAATTTACCCCCAAACAAAAGTTTCCAATATATTTTAAGTTTTTAACTACCCAAAGCTATTAAACTCCCGCCTTTTTTAAAAAAAAAAAAAACTCTCTCCCCTACAGTCCTTCAGACCTACATACGAATTTGACACTCCATTCTTGAGTTTTTAGATCTGAGTCATCTGACGATCCCTCAACCACCCCCTCCCACTCTCCAAGGAATGATAAGGCAACCATCACCCAGCCAAAACTAGACAAAAATAGAAAACCAACTCATCTCAGATCAGGACAAAGCTAGGGCTAAAAGCTTCACACCACAAAAGTAGTCGGCAACTGTTACACCTCAGCCTGATTATACATTTATAGTTTTATACCACACAAGTTCAGATTACATCATTACAGCTGGAGTTAAATAGAAATGCCAGGGACAAAAGCCTTTACACTCGCCAACTCAGACACTATAGTAATAACTTCTTGTCTAGTTCTACAGAGGAAGAAGCGCAAATAGATGCAATAACAAGAAAGACCAGAATAAAATAAAAATAAATAAATAAATAAAGAACAGCGTTGTGCTTCAGTAAGCAACACAAAGACTTGTCTCGTCATTCACTGTGGGCAACTAAACAATACCTTATTTTCCTGCTCCCCATCCTAAAACGGTAGCAAAACCCAACTGCTCTAGTTATGCATAAATACACTAAAGAAAAAATCGTATCATTTCCCCTGGCCACTACTTAGAGGATAGAACTTCCCTGAGCACAGCTTACACAATATCCAAACTACCTGCATCATTCTCCATTACCATCAAGTGCTCGGCTACTCCTACCCGCTTCTTGGCCCTCTACTGTAAACAAATGGCGGGAAAATCTCTCATCCCGTACCTCCAAACTATAACAGTATAACTCCCAACACTTTCAAAATTTCCGCTAAATCAAAGTTCCTAAACTCACTACACTTGTGATCAATGCATTCAAAAGAAGAAAACAACTTTTAACTCTTCAAATAAACCATAGGAGCACCCGATTCCAAACTCCACTGACACAACACAATACAACAACATCAGAGCCTTAATCCCAAACTCCACTCAAACAACGCAATAGCACGGAGAAATTAAGTGATAACTTTCAAATTTAAAAATCACTTTATTGAGAAACCAACATGAGTACCCAACCATCTTGTTCAATACTTCACTAAAACTTGTCACTTACTAACTCCTTGATGCTCGTTGCTGGACTAATACCATCATCTTACCAATTAGAAAGGAGGGTAAGGGGGCCGAAAGATACGTCGTGTGCAGTGGTGGAGTGAGGCGTTAACAGGGGCTGTCGCCTCCTTCCCATCCACAGACACACACACACCCACACACTCAAATCAATGATTACATTGAACTTTGTAGCTAGAATTTTTGCTCTACCATAACTTACTGCATTACTTATTCCCCTCCCTAAATTGCAAAACTTGCTATAGGCTTTTAGGACCCCCTAATTGCAGAACTTTGAATCCTTGCTCTACCACTCTGGTCGCTCGCCTCACATTCTTTCACAACAAAATCAACAATCCTATGAATTATGAAACAATACTTTTCCAGCTACCGCGCCACCATACAAAGTAACCCATCGTTCCAAAATCGTCACAAAATCACATCATACAACACCCAAATCCTAGCTCCACATAACTACCTCAGCTATACATTACTCTACAGCTCTACTTAAAACATAAAAAAGCACAAATCTTTCAAAATCCAAGGTAAATTCACAACAAATAAAGAACACCCAAACAATAGTAAGCTTTATGCGATATGGTTCGTTTAACGCTAGCTTACGACGGTCATAAGCAAAACCTAATAAAAACAGATATAAATTAGAAAAGCAAGTAAAAATACCTCGTTATCAAGAGTAGAATCCAATCCAATAGAACCCCTCAAATCCCAATCATCCAAATCACCTCCTTTACCATCCCCACCATCAGCATCAGCATCAGCATCATCATCATCTTCATCGTCATCGAAAGCATGAAAATCATCATCATTATCAAATTCCTTTTTATAATTCTTGAGATTCTTACGAGAATTCTTCCTAGCACAAGAAACGAAATCATCAAAGGAAGAAGCACATGGATTGTTGTCTCGATCAGAAGTATCTTGATCACGCCGCCATTGACGCTTCTCGATCTCAGCACCAGTAAGTGACCATAATGGATTTGAAAGAGTAGATGGGGTGGGTGCTGGTGTCACGGTTGCTAACAGATTTCCGAAGGTTTTCTTCACTCTTTCTGAGAATTCTTCGTTGCTCATTCTTCCTTTTTGGTGAATTTTGCCCTAATTTTGAGGTGATTTCGCGATTTGGGGGAACTGATTTTGGTTTGATTTTCCCTCTTTTTATGCTGTTCTTTTCCTACACCGCCATTCTGGTTTTTGGGAATTGTGTTACGCCTCTATTAGCTAGACGCCTAGACCTGCCAAAAGCAATCCGACTCGATTTACCTGTTCTAAAAAAGCTAACCCAAGACAGAAAATTGTCCTGGACTACATCACTTGAACGTGACCGAAATCCGAATCTTTCCCGTCCTGGCCCAAAAAATACCCGAGCTTCTTACCCATAACTTCCAGACCCTGTCCGAAACCATCCTACCTGAATATGACTCGTTAAACCATAACTCTAGTTGACTTGTAATGACTTTTTCTCTCTTGTTCATTGACCTGAAAATAACCCGACTCGAAATAACCTGACCCGCTTCTCCAGAAACAGACCCGACCAACAAACCCGAAACCCGAAATGACTCAACCCGGCCCGAATGTTAATTCGAAACCAATTGGAGACCCGAACTACCCAACCCGAACCCGATCTCATTGACCCATTTGTGAGGTCTTTGTATAAGCCTATATGTCAATTTACTTGCAAACGGAGTACTTGGATCGAACATCGATTGAATATGGACATGTTCTTTTTGACTTAAAATCACTCGTATAAATTCTGTTTAACTTTTATTAGTTAAGTTCATCGAAGTCCAACTACTATAAGTTCGGTTCAAAATTGTTCGGTACTTCAAGAAGAAGTATCAAATGAGTCGGACGATCTCAGTCAGACTATGAGTCAATTAAAAAGTTATTGCGGGCCACAGTTCAATATTTACGCAACTGCCATTAGGTCGAACGGGTCTGGTAGGGTTTCGACCCTATAATAATGAGTTACTTAGGGTCACGACTCAAGATTTACGAGACTTTAACCCTAAAAAAACGGGTCGAGTCAAGTTTTGTCAGGTCTACCTTTAAAGTCAATGCTAGCTCGACCAGACCTAGCGTGTGCAACCCGCCCTCCTAAACGTGTTGATTCACGCCCTGGCTAGAAGAGCATGTAACGCTTGGGGCTGACGCGATCCTACCCGACCACTCTACCCGAATATGACCCATCACAACATAACTCTAATTGAACCTAAATGACTTGAAATGACTTTTCCCCCCTTATTCATTGATCTGAATATGACCCGACCCGAAATAACCCGACCTGCTTGTCCAGAAACAAACTTGACCAACCAACCCGAAACAGACCCGAAACCCAACACGACTCGACCCGAATTAATCTGAAACTAATGGGAGACCCGAACTGGCCCAACCCGAACCCGACCTCATTGACCCGTTTGTCAAGTCTTAGTACAAGCGTATATGTCAATTAACTTGCAAACAGAGTACTTGGATCAAATATCGATTGAATATGAACATGTTCTTTACGACTTAAAATCACTCATATAAATTCTGTTTATCTTCTATTAGTTAAGTTCATCAAAGTCCAACTACTATAAGTACGATTATGAATAGTTCGGTAGTTAAAGTAAACATGTCAAATGAGTCGGACGACCTCACACCAAGGGTCAGAATATGATTCAATAAAAAAGTTATTTCGGGCCACGGTTCAAGATTTACGCCACTGCCATTAGGCCAAACGGGCCTGGTCGGGTTCGACCCTATATTAATGAGTTATTTCGGGTGACGGTTCAAGATTTACGGGATTTTAAGCCTTAAAAACCGGGTCGAGTCAAGTTTTGTCATGTCTACCTTTAAAGTCTATGCTAGGCCGAGCAAACCTAGCGTGTGCAACCCGCCCTCCTAAACGTGTTGATTCTGGCCCTAGCTAGAAGAACATGTAACGCTTGGGGCTGACTCGACCCTACCCGACCAAACCCGAACCCGGTCTATTTTCATGTCTATTCGTATGTAACTATTGATATCGATTATTATATAGACAGACAACACATTTCTCTAGTACTTCCTCCGTTCTCTTTTTATCTTTCAATTTTAATATAATACTCCTCGTATATAATAGAAGTACTATAGAGATGAGAAGGTAAAAAAGAAATAGAGGAAGTACCACTACACAATTTGTGAAAAGTGCAGTACATTAATGTAGTACACAACAAAACCACGATTCATTGTCAAGTGCAACGTTTAACACAATCTAATACGGAGTGACTACAGTACTTGGTACTTCGTAGTTCACCTGCAACGTGAAACATTTGAAATTTATAGTACTGTACTCCCTTTGAAATGTCATTTGATGTAGTACAAAGGTACAATTGTACTTGAATTACTAAACGTACTACTTCGAATTTGAGGACTTTCCTTATATACATGTCTCTTAAGCCCATTTAAGTTATCTTCTTCATAATCTTTAATTCCGATCACAGTAACAAGCAATGTGATTACATTCAAGTTGCAGGAAATTCACACACAAGATCGCGAAAACCATCATTGAGTGCAGCGTTGATGAAATTCTCCTCAAATGATTTTCGTCAGCACTGCATTCAATAATGTTTTTCGTATCTCGAAAGATGATTAGTGGATAATTACAAGGTTAAATCTGAATATTAATTTCCGTTTTGATTACTCATAATCATATGACTACTGTTTTTATTACACTTCCATACATATGTCATGAAAAATCACTCTACTCGTGTTATAAACAGGGTGGAGTTAGAAATTTCAACTTTGAGGTATCGAAAATTTTCGTTCAAGGCTCCGAGTCTGCTGGGAAATTTTTTTTAAATGGGATTTCCCCGCTAATTAATTAACACAATAAGTAATCTTTCAAATTTATTACCAAAACTAGACACATAGGATCGAATTTCGCGAAACTAGGTGAAGGGCTCAAGTCACTGGCCCGGTGAGAGACTTGCTTTGTTCCTATATCGCACAGTCCCTTCTCCTTCCTAGTTCGATTCATCCCCAACTAAAAAAAAATACCAATTCGAAACCCTAACTCTCTAACCCGACTTCTCCCCCAAAAACCATACCAAATCAGTCAATTAATTTGATTAAATGTCAAATTATTAGTCTATAATCAATATCAAACAAGTATTTGAGTATTTCTTGGTCAAATCTCCATACATATTAAAGGTATTATCTATTACTTGCTTTCTTAATTAATAGTTGATTAGAGTAGCTACTTAGTATGTTTTATTATTATTATTATTCCGTATATTTGATAATCTGGTTGAATTTAGGTGGTTGTTAGTGGATGCCAGCTGATGAACTCCCAGGCACG
>JAYMSF010001467.1:0-11997 GCA_036897335.1 Silene vulgaris
TTTTGTGATTTAATTATACAATTTTTTTTTTTTTTAGCAACAATTTACAATTGAGAAGATTATTTTGGAAATTAAGATATGTCATAAACTTATAAATGTAATACTCATGTATAAACTATAAAGATGTTTGTAAGCAAATTCTTGATTAAAACTTTGACTCCGTATAAAACGATCAAATAGCATAGCGTCCCGAACTTGGCTCCGTATAAAACGATTAAAGTTGAATGTCTAGGAGCCAATAAAAAAGGTCATATAGAATAGCGTCCCTAACTTGACTCGATATGTTCATCATTAGAAAGACCGCTAACCAAAAATACTTGTATAAGACGGTGTCACACGAAGAACAGTACAACAGTCATGTCAGTGAACAGCAGTACAGGAATCTAGAACAGAAGTTCATCCCTGGCCATCAAAACTAGTTTAAGCCATGTCCACTGATTAGAATTTAGAAATGTCGCCATTTTAATTTCTAATTATAATAAAAAAATACAAAAAGATCCCTCCTTCCTTTCTCAATCAATCCTCTTTATAGGGTTTATCATTTTCCACCATCTTCACGCCCACATCTTCTCTCTCCTTTAATAATTCCTCGAATCTTTCTGGTATGAATTTTCAATTTTCTGTTCTGTTTCTGCTCTATATCTTGCATCTTCTTTCTGGGTTTTCTTTCAATTTGGTTCAATTATTGTTTTTTGTTTCTGGGTTGCTTTGTTAATTTTGTGTTAGATTTGTGAATTGCAATTTGTGATTAGGGTTTCTTCAGTGTAATTCAATGTAGAAATGGAAGAGTTCAGTTGGGTTGTGCCTAAATGTCTGATATTTTGTTGATAACTTTTGTTAGATTAATTGGGTACTGTAGTGGCGGAGTCAGGATTTTCCGTTAAGGGGGCGAACTAGTAATGGAATAAGGTATACTAGAAAAAAATCGAATACTTTAGCTAAGAATTTAAAAAATCGAAAAATTTCCCTTGTTCAAGGGCGAGCGTCCCTGCTAGCCCCCCTAGATCCACCACTCCCCACTGGGTACTTGCTAAACGGGTTTTGTTTTTTATTGTCGTGAAGTGACCGTCATTCATGTATTGATAACCTAATATAAGCCTGTAAGGTATCTCGCAATCTGCGGGAGCCCTTAAGGTAGTGGGGTAATGTTGATAATTGTAATCGAGAATTAAGTAAAGTCGAGTGAAAATTATGAGAATTGTTTGCGTACTTGAGAAGTGGTGATTATAGAACTCAGTGATCTTAATTCGTGTTTCTCCTGCTGAATTTTGATAGATTGAATGGTAGAGGACAAGTTTAACGAAAATAAGAGGATGCCTTTAGTAGATGATGGAGATCTTGAATTTTCGAACAAAGAGTTGCTTACGAATACAAACATTGATATTCCAAGTAGTGGATCAATGGATAGTTTCTTTGATGAACTATTGAGAGATACCCATGCTTGTACTCATACACACACTTGCAACCCTCCAGGCCCCGATTTAACGCATACACACACCTGCTTTCATGTCCATACGAAAATTGTGCCTCCAACAAGCGAGGAGAAGAGTGGTAATAATGACGATTCTGCTGAATCCGGGGAGCAAAGTAGTAAGAAACGAGGGAGGGGTCGAGGAGGTAACCGAGAAGCTGTTCGTAAGTACCGTCAAAAGAAGAAGGCTCATACCGCCTCATTGGAGGACGAGATTGTCAAGTTGAGAGCTTTGAATCAACAATTGTTAAAGCGGTTACATGGTCAAGGGGCATTGGAGGCGGAGGTTGCAAGGCTGAAGTGTCTTCTAGTGGATATTAGGGGAAGAATTGAAGGGGAAATTGGGTCTTTCCCGTATCAAAGACCGGTCAAGAATGACAATGCTTACCAAAACGTTGGTAATCCAAGCTTACCTGGTTCTTATTTGATCTCATGCAATGCACAATGTGGTGATCAGATTTATTGTCTTCATGATGGAAAACCTTCGGAAGGTGCAGCCTTAAATGGTCAAGATTTAAATGGTTGCGATTTTGAAAATCTTAATTGTGTTGCAAGTCTGGGATCTGCGCCATCTTATAGTTGTGCCACAACAAATGTAACGTCAACTATTGGTTCGTCAGGCAATGCTAAGAGAAAAAGGTGACATTTCTTATGCTATCAATTTCATTATTCCATTTATACATCACAACGTTTTTAGATGTAGTCTCTGATTGTTAATACGTGTGAAAATTCGGTTATTTCCCAATGAAGCTTATACCTTTTTTTTTTTAGAGTTGTAAGAATACCAAATCTGCGCAATTTGGTTGAATTCTGCGCCACTCCTTTCCCCAATTTCTCCTTATCTTAATGTCTATGTCGTCTCTGTGACTTCTTCGTAACACAAATTTGTTGAAATCTTCTCTTTGTCCAAACATTTACTGGATAATTAAGGTATTGACTCAAGTTTAATAATGTGACTTACCGAGTTACCGTGTAAGTTCGGATGAAACTGTGGATTCTTTGCGCTATTTAACTTGATGATTGGGACATGGTATATTATTCAATTTCTCTTCCTCCTTTGCCTCCTTCAACTATCAGTCTGTCACCATTACCTTCTCTTTTTCTTTATTTGACATCTATTATTTTAGTAACAATCACCCTCATTCTAAAAAAGTCTGAAGGCGTTTATATAGGTTTAAAAAATGATGATGAAATGAGTATCATATGGAAAGAATTAAATGCTACTCATTGGTGAGAACTGAGTTATTTCACCCAATTTTGTTTACTAGTCTTATTGTTAGTATCGTGAAGAAGATGATATATTATGCAGCCCGTCATATTTTATGAAGTCTATGCTTTCAAAAAATAATGCGGCCCTACTAACTGATTCTGTCGGAAAATACTGTAATATTCTGGTCCGAGCCATTAACAGTGGATCTTTGTCCACTATTAATGGCTTGGACCAGTCTGTGTTTTTGATTGGCTGGTATCGTTCGTGTAGAATCTATGAGCTAAGCGATGGACCTTTATCCTTCTACTCTCTCCTCACATACACTTCAATAACGCGTGTTTTGCACTATTGCTTACATGGATGGCAAGCAAAAACGACAAAACTATTATTTAAAGTGTATATGTGAAAGGAGGATGTTGTAGAAAAGTTGGGAGGGAGGTCCATACCATTGCTCAACAATCAACATTGTATGATTACGTTTCTATACACTTTAAATAATAGTTTACAAAGAAATCATCGGAGATGGTGAAGTTTGCATAACACCTTGACTGGTGACTATCTATCGACTTCACTATGAGCGGTGTTTCACATTTTTCTTTGTGCGTGCTGTATGCGAGATGTTTCTTATGTATACCTGGTTTTGCATATGGCATCGGATGTCTTGCTGTTTAACTGTATTTGTTTAGTTGATGCTCCTGAATCCGGATATTATCAGCAAATCCCATCTGACTGTCAATACTTTCTTTATATTTCAGGTAGGCAGAGATGCATGAAGTTGACTGTTGTGTGTACAGGGAGCATCATCAATAAGCTTATACATGGTGTCCCCACTTGGCATGGGGACTTCCCGTTACTACAATTCCCTGGATTATTATTGTTTAATTTTATGTTTCCGTTTCCGGCTGAGCTAAGTTTAGGGTCCTTTTTTTCAATTTTTTTTTGTTGTAATTTTATGGTTCCGTTTCTGGTTGAGCTGAGTTTAGGCTCTTTTCTTTCTTTTTCTTTTTTTGTAATCTTATGGTTCCATTTTCGGCTGATCGGAGTTTAGGTTCCTTTTTTTCTCTTGTAATTTTAGAACAGGGTTTTCCCCATTTGTTATCAGTTTCGTTACCTTTGTATCTCAAGTAGAAATCCACCTACATGAAACTCGTATATGATGTTTTCTTCCTTTTGCTGACATTGGCCACATGCCCACATTTATAACTGAGTCTGGGATCAAGTCTCAAATTGAGGGCAAAATGACTACTTTTTGGTATATAGTAACTACACTTTTTTCTAGGTGGTCACTGTTTAGTGTTTACCTGCAAAATAAAAGCACAAAAAAGACCGCTGTGCGTGAGAATTGCTACAAACTGAGATACAATACTGAGTTTTCATTAAATTCTCCTTAGCAAAACGATTATCATTCACTTAGGGGCAAGGACATGAGGCACATATTCAGACAACCCCATAAGATAGACACTGTCGAAAGCTCTACAACTTCTACTCGAATCCTCCAAGAGGTAGGGAATTTAGTCCAAGGTACATTATAACAGATCTAACAACTCATACTGTGGCAGCTTAGTCTTCATCTCGGTATATACTCTCAGCCATTTGCCAGACCTGGACTGTATTGTCAGCAGCCACACTCGAAATCGCCCAAGGTACGTTTTTGTTCCAAGAGAAGTCTGATATCTTAGCCTTGTGACCTCCATGTGAGAATAGTAGTTCGGGTGGTCCATCTTCAGCTTCTCCCTCCAGCTGCTCATCCCCAATCCTGCAACCATCAACATGAATTATCTTACTATATTTGATTGCTAACAATTCTAGCTTCATCAAAACAATGGTTCTGAACCTGCTTGTGGGGCTTGATTTTATAGCAATTGACAGCTTGACTTGTTATAAGTTAGCGCACGGAAAGTCTACTTATAGTTCACCACCACGTATCTCCCACAACACAAATTCTCGTATGAGGTAGACTCGAGATAATATTATCATTAATAAATGGGGTAGTTAATTTTTAAATTGACTTCATTGTAATAACATAGCACTGTCTTTCAACAGATTAATTGGGCAAAAACATATTCCCAGGGTAGCCAAGTGTTTCCTTTACACTATGTTACTCCAACTCAGCTGCAAGTGTCAGACTGGCATCCGGACAGGGTTATTTTAAGTGAAATATCACTTCTTTCTTACTAGAATGAAGTGTCGAGGGGTGTGTAGTATCAGAGTGTCGAACTGTTTTCCAAGGAAAACTGTCAGAAGGACCGATAGTTTTACTCCCTTACTGATGCCAAACGGATTGAATAGTACTAGTAGAAAAGGTGTACCTGTTAAGGTCCCACACCATCAACCTTCTATCATCTGAGGAAGATGCCAGCACAGTCTCGTGATTTGGATCCCATTCAACCTGAAATACCTCCTCTCTGCGCAATAGAACGCGAGATTCGAAATGAAATTTGTAGGTGTTAAAAACACGAGATTTGAGACACTAGTAGAACAAATTATTCTCAGAGAACACCACATCAAGTGACCAATATGAAACCATATTATTTTCTGAAAGTCTACAAGCATATACTAAATTTAAGCTGAGCTTACGTGTGACTGGACAAGAAATGCAAGGGTGCAGTCAGCTTTCGCAAGTCGAACAGTCCAATGGTTGTATCTGAAGAAGCTGTCGCCAATATCCATTCATTGAAGGTATTGAAAGCCAGATAATTCACCTGAAGAGAGGAAACATGTTATGCTGCAATCCAACATCATATTTGCATTTTTACTTTAATTGCAGAAAGCATTCGTCTAGGGAAGGGAAGGTTAAATCATGTTCGAACATGCAGTACTATTTTATGGCGTTTGAAGGATGACAGGCACAAAATAAATTGCCTACATATGAATCATGAAGGTTTGAAGCTTATATCTTCAAGGACTAGAGGAGGAGCTCAAGCAGATTTTAGCATACAACCAGGATCTTCAAGGGAAATCACTCAAATACTAGTCTTATTTACAGTCTAATCACCCTAGTATTCTACTAATGTTCTTTCTGTAACTCAAACTGAAAATGTGCAAAAAGCACAAAGATTTTCTAGCTCCTCCTTGTTCAAGATAACTATCGGCAACAACACATCACTGCAGTAAAGAAAACCCCGAAACAGAAGAAAATGTAAATGAAGGGCATAGAGGACTAGAGGAGGAAAAAGACGCTCTTTGTCCCTGAACATTAAATACAGAGTAAAATGCTATAAAATAAGCCCTTTTGTTATAAAATAAGCCCTTTTGTTTAATGAGCGCACATCTATGTGGCAACCTAAAGCATACAAAAGCAAAGCAAAAGGGTGGTCAAAAGCAACGATGATACTCCTTTCAGTAACCAGAAAGATAGGCTACCATGTCCCATCTAATTCTCAAGGTTTTTTACCAACATAAATATATAGAAGCTAACAAAATGAATATCTTATGTATTTCACATAAAACAATTGCATTTACCTCCTTTTCATGAGCAACGACAGAATGTTGAGGCTTGTCAGATCGCGTATCCCAGATCATCAATTGACCATCATCATCAACTGAACCAAATAAGTTCTCATTCTTTGTATGCCATGCGACATGTTCCACTATGTTCTTGTGAGCCTAACATATCAAAAACAATGTAAGCATTACATGTCCCCAAGTAAAACACTAAGATCATTAATATCAACAAAAATAAGGTAGAAAATCACCTTATAGACACCCATAGCATCAATGACTGAACTTTGAGGCATCGATGACACATCCCACAAACATATGTTACAATCATAAGAACCACTCAACAGATAACCCTTCTTAAAGGGATTCCATGAAATTCCATAGCCTTCCTTCTCATGACCTCTCAGTTTACAGCTAGGACCAGTCGATTCCGTCCCATTCGTGTCCATATCCTTGGACATATCGAAAACATAGACCTCAGGCTCACTTGTCTTTGCAGCAACAATATTAGGATTCTGCGGCATACACCGAGCACGGTTCACCTCCCCATCAACATGAAACTTCTTCACAATGTCCACCTATCAGTGACAATTCGAACAACAAAATTTTTCACATTTCAAACCCTTTCTTAATAGTACTCACACATAGTAACAGGAAAACTTCACCAATGCATTTCATCAAAAAGAAATTCATCAAGCATACCAAACAATGAAAATTTGGCATTCCATTAGTGATTAGAACAAGACCCTAACAAAAATAAAGAGATCAAAGTGTAATTAGTCCATGCCTTTCTAATCATTCAGGCCAACAATTTGACATTTAGAAGAACACTTCCCAAATCCATTAAAAGGCTGTAATATTGAACAAGTAATTCAAACAATTACAACTCCAGTAGTGTTCCGTTGACGCATTTCAATCGTCGAGTTGCGTGCATCACAATTAACAAAGAACAAACCTATCTCAACCACAACCAACTAGTGGAAGTAAGAGGGAGCTAACCCCTGACCCTTATCAATCCAAAAGGTCAAATTGTTTTCTAGTTTACCTTCTTGCCTTTGCCCCTTAATATTTTCCGACTACTAACTACAAATCATGGTTCTGCTACTATACCCGACATACATTTCACATTTCCCCTAATATTTTCCGATTACTAACTACAAATCATGGTTCCGCTACTATACCCAACATACATTTCACATTTCCCCTAAAATTGCTTTTCTAATATACTCAATCCGTCCCATTCATTTGTTTTCTTTTTACATTCTTTGTGTATTTTAATCAAAGGTAAACAAATGATCGGGGCGGAGGGTGTCCCCCAAAATATTTGCAACCCTAATTACAAATCACGGTTCCGCAACCCACTAAAGAACACACCCACATCAATCACACCCAACTACATTCCCCATTTCCGTATCGCGCAAACAGCAAAAACCCAACATTTTTCACAGAGGCATTTCATCAAACACTTGGCATACACAACCAAAAATCAAAAAACAAACCTTGGGAACAGAAGAACAAGGACTGTTATCCGGCGAAAGATGAACATCAGCAAGCATAAGATAATTAGGAACACCATCACAAGTGTGGGTCCCAAGGATCAGCTGATGAACCGCCATTGATGTATCTGGATCGAGCTTCGGCAGTGAAGGAAGCCATTGAACTGTTAAAGATGGCCATTCAAGAGGATGATACAAAACGACATCGTATAAGACAGGTGTGTTCTTCTTCCATACCGCGAATTCTTCGATTAATTGTTGCTCCGTCATTGGTGAATCTTCTCCTACTTCTCCCATTTCTGTGAATTTTTTTGGGTTTTTTGAGTGAGTTTGTGTTTGGCGCCAAAAAATGGGGGGAAAGCTGCGGGCTTTGTAGTGTTGGTGGTGGGAAATGGGAGTAATAGGGTTTTCCCGCCAAAAAGGAATTGATGGGTAATTGATTTTTAATGGGCTGGATTGTTGTTGGGCCAAAGTTATTTGAAAGATTGGAGACCCATCTTTTTGGTAATGTGTCTTATCGTCTTAGCGATGATCAAATGCGGGATTGAGTTGGATACAGTTTAGATATATCCTTCTATTGAGTTTTTGGCTCACGAACAAGCGTACTAGCTGGTTTAGAATGGGCTAATTAGCATTTGTAAAATTTTCGAAGGGACTTGCTTGTACCAGCGTATTTATTATTTTCATATTTTTTTTCTAAAATTCACTTCGACATATGTTACATTTTTGCCGTTGAGTGGTTGGCGCAAAATCAAAAATAAATTTATTATTTTCATATTTTTTTTCTTTTTCTTTAATTAGTGTGGTGTTGTATCCGGTGACACCTTATCGCTATTTTCCAAATTAAAATAAATAAAGAAATTTCTGAAATAAAACAATGAATAACAACATAAAAACTGATTAAATGTTCAAAAAAAAATTCCTGGAGTCAACTCCACATTGTTCTTACACAAATTAAAATACTCCTTACTACTATGGTACAACAAGACTACTTCAACATTAATACCGAGTACTAAACATTAGAATACGACAGTCTTACACCGTGTTAGAAATAACAAGGCAATAAACTGAGGAACAACACTACAACAACATTAACACGAACTTGGGAATACGACGTTCTTAAACCGTGTAGGAAAGAACATGATGATAAACTGATAACATGAGCAGAATTATCCATATTCCGGAACCAATAAAAAGGAGACGAGCAAGCGACTTGAGCAAGCCAGTAGGCAGCTCGAGATGAAGAACATATAAAAACAGGCAAGTGAGTGTAAGACCAATAATGCGACCCCAGTCAAGCTCAGTCTGATATGGTTCAGGAACAGAACCAAAAACCATGAGAATTGATACAAAACCCGTAAGCATGGCAATCAAGTAAGGGGTTGGAGGCCCGCAGGATGATTAGGGATGTGCTTAGCGTTGGTTGATGCGGAAATGGAAGACGAAGATGAGGGTATAGAGATTAGAGATATTATTGCTCGATCGTATACCTAATAGCCTAAAATAGGTCTAACAAAAGCCATTACTCCTTCGCCTATTTGGGTACATTGATTGATTCAATTTGAAGTAACACACACATTTATTTGGAGTATTATGAAAAAAAATTGGTCACTTTGGGACGGATTATAGTCCCGGGAATAACCTTTTGGGTCGGGTCTAGCTCGTCTTTTCGAGTAGTCTTCTTTATGACGGAGATATTTGTATTAATACTCCTATTAAAACGGTGAGGGTTATAAAATGACAACTTTTTTGCTCTTGTCTTATTCATCTCACATTGACATATTTGACTTGTCTTAAACATAAACGAATATCCCCATTTAAAATGAGAATTCGTCCTTTCAGTGAATATTTATCTTAAAATAAATTTGTAACATGTGATAATTCTATGGTTTACTCTATAGAGATGATCATGGGTCGGGCCCATGCGAGCTTCGGCCATGCTATAAGACGGGAAAAAACATCCCATTTGTAGGGCTGGGTTGGGCAGAGCTAAATGTATGGGCCTATTTGGTGAGCCCAAACCCAGCCTAATTGGGCAAGATTTGGCTCTTACTTGGGCTAAAATGGCTTTTCCGAGAGACTTAGGAGTTACGACTTGTCAGGTGAGATAAATAGTCTATATTGTCAATGAGTGCCTTAAATACATGCTGACTTGCTGAGATTCTAAAATTACTACAATTGGTAAAAAGATATCATGAACCGCATATATAATTGTTCGATAAAAGAAGCCTAAAGAAAATATAATAACTTTAGAATGCTTAATCATGTACTCATAGATACAGAGTATAATATGTATAATTGTATTAAGAAAACACCGTTTTTTTAACTTTAATAAATATACACGGCTTTTCCCGAGTTTTTTAAAATTTTATTACTACTTTTATATTTAAAATCTTACAAAATTGTACTCTTTAATACATTTGGGGCGAGCCAAAATTTGAGTTCGAAACTTGTCTCAAAACCAACCCCAAAATTACATTGGGCGGTTTCTGGGCGACCCATAACCCTAATTTAGGCCTAAATAAATAGCTCAAGCCCTACAAAACAATGTTTACTATTAATAATGTTTTGTATTATATGGGATAGAAAAGAAAATATTGAACATTTTCATTGGTTATGATTCATTAATTCATTCCGTCACTAAGTTTTGTTTGACTTTAATTGACTAAATAAAAGAGACCATGTAATTGAGACTAGCTTAGGTCCAATCATATACTGTGATAAGGTTAGGTTCAAAGGAAGTGGATCCTCTCCATTTCCTCTCTATTTCCTCTCACAATCTCTTTAAATACTAATTTCCCCTTTTACTCCTATTTTTCCTTTATTTTTATGCGTAGATTAATTTAGAACCGTTGGATGTTTTGAAAAACCGATCCGGACCATCGATAAGAACTTGCCTCTCCATTTCTTTTGGGAAATGAAGAGAAAACGGACACGGTTCAAAGTACCTAACTAACTTTTTTTTTAATTGAAAATGTAGATTAATTATTTACATTATCAACATATAAAACAAACTCAAATTTTTACCTAAATATTCTAACACTTTCATTTTAAAAAAGCGACTATATATCCCTATCAACTTTCGATCTACATTTGTGTGATTTCCCTTAAGATGGTTAATATTATTAAGGGCGATTATGATACGAGATAGATCGCGGGCAGTTTGAGATCGGCTCAGTCAAAGTTTGGCTCGTGTGAGCTTGGCTCGAAATTTTGTAATTTTAAATGTGCTATAATTTCTCATTATCGTATAGCTAACAATTTTTGTATCGTGATTCGTGAGACATAACTTGACGTGAATTGGGTCAATTAATCTTCTTGTTTACTGTAAACATATATTGTAGAAATTAAAATGAACAAGATTTCTGATCAAAACTTACAAACTTTGAGGGGGCTGACAATTTCTGTTCAATTTTCTACGTAATTTATTTCCTGGACCACGTCTTACGTATATAGTACCAATGTACCATTAATTAGGTCCCAGGCATGTAGTAACTTAGCTATGCAACAACGTTTTTCCCCCCTTCAAAACAAGCCAAGGAATCAGGGATAGTGTGAGTACAGTATAATAATTACGTAGCGCAAATTTTCACTGAAGACGGACAAACTTCATCTCAGAAAGAGCAAATGGGAGGGGCTGTGTGAAGCCTGTAAGAAATCACAAGCTAAATACGTTCACAAGCAAGATGGACTGATTGCGGTCACACAACCCTTTCAATTCATCGACAACAATTGTTGATGGTGCATGCGTGAAAAAATCAATCTTGTTAGTTAATTAGATTACGAATTTTTTTTTTGATAAAATTAGGTGAAAATAAAGAGGCCTTACTATTTGGTTTTTGTCCTAGTTGTTGGATTTTCAGATCACATCAAATTGATGTAATTATAAATGATTGTTGGAGCTTAATATTAATAACCCTTACATTTTACCAAAAACAACTTAGCTGTAAAGCTAAATGTAAATTTACAAATTAGGTGAAATTTAAAAAGATAGCTAAAGTTTGTGAGCTGATACATAGCTGATTATATTAAAAGTGTTCGACAAACTAGTTGAGAAGGTAGGTCCTATTTAGTAAAACATAAATATAATTTTGATCAAATAAATTAGCTTATTTCTTATTTTCTTACATGCTACTCTAGTTAATTTTTCTTATTGCATATAGTTTATTTGATTATATAAGTTTACCAAACAATTATACAAAAATTAATAAACTAGTTGAACTTTTTGTCAAATAACCTAGCAGGCATATGGTGTGTCAAAGCCATATGTAACGTTTTATTACATGTTTGAATGCCGTAGCGTTTGAAAAATTTCTAACCTAAAACATATATTACTATAAAATAAATATATAAATAAATTATAAATAATCAAGACCGAG
>JAYMSF010001468.1:0-11994 GCA_036897335.1 Silene vulgaris
CCGTTTTCTCTGTGGAATTCGACCCCTATATACTACATTCATTTGTTGTGCCTAGGGTATCTGTGCGCGGGTGCGCGATAACCCGTGTCACTCTACTACATTATAGTTGAGACCAGTTGGTTTTATTTTTGATAGGGTTACGACAGCCGTGTCAGGAGAGTTGGGATTATTAATGGGTTAAGCTGCTTTAGAGAATGGAAGTTGTTGCATCGTCTTTTGGATATCCTGTTTAAGGGGCCTAAATTTACGTGGTATAATAATCGACGTCCGGGTCATCGAGTGTATGAAAGGTTGGATAAGGGATACGGTTCTCCGGATTGGCATGAGGTTTTTCCATTCACAGCAATTCTTTATTATCCTATTCAAATTTCTGACCATGCACCGATTGTTTTTTATACGGATTTATTGCTGTCCAGTGACAAACGGCCATATAAGGTTGAAGCATGGAGTTTTAATTATGATGAATGTATGCATTTGGTGAAATAATTATGGATGAAAACTTGGTTTGGTAATTTGGTGGATGTATTTCGTAAAAAGTTGTCCTCGACAAGAGCTATGTTAAAATCGTGGACACTAAATAAATGTAAAGAGTAGAATGGACAATGGATGAATTTCGACTCAGATCTTTCTCAGGCTATGGATATTTCGATTGAGTCCGGTAATCATTCTTCTTTTGATAATATTAGGAATGTTGTGTCGGATTACTCTCAGTCTCTGGCTACTTATTGGAAACAAGTAGCCAAATTGAGATGGATTAAGGATGGTGATGCTTGTACTAAGTATTTTTTTAATTGTGTTAAATCACGTTCTGGTCGTAATCATATTTTGGGGATTAAATCTTCTGATGGTATTTGGGTGTTTGATAAACCTGAGGTTGAAGCGGCCTTTTTTTTCATCACTTTAAAACTATTTTTAAATCTGATGGACCCCTTTCTTCTCTAGAAGATTTTGCTAGTGAACATCATGGGTTTTTTTAGGTTTATAGGGTCTTTCTTTCATCTGATGAACAAGATTCTCTTGGTTTACCTTTCTCTAGGAAAGATGTTCGACGAGCTGTTTTTTCCACTTGGTGCTCTTAAGTCACCAGGTCCGGATGGGTTTCCAACTCTTTTTTATCAAAGATGTTGGCATTTCATTCAACATGATATCACTCAGGTTGTTTTGCATGTTCTTAATACTGGTTTTGTCCCGGACTCTTGGAATAGAACGTTTATTACTTTGATTCCAAAATGTTCGAATCCAGAGAGTGTTGAGAATTTTCGGCCTATTAGTCTGTGCAATGTTATCATTAAGATCGTAACTAAATGTATTGCTAATAGGCTGAAGGGATTTATGAATACATTGGTTGGTCCATTCCAGAATGCTTTTGTTCCTGGGCGAAGTATTACGGATAATGTGCTTGTAGCACATGAGTTCATTCATAAGTTGTCAAGTTCGTCTGGTTCTAGGTTGAATCGTATAGGTTTCAAGGCTGATATGAGTAAAGCGTATGATCGTTTGGACTGGAATTTCATTTCAATGGTGCTTAGGAAAATGCAATTTCCCGAATCTATGGTTCAACTTATTATGGCTACTATTTCTACAGTCTCCTATGAAATTCTTATTAATGGGGTTCCCTCTACAACTGTTAAACCAAGGTGTGGTATTCGACAGGGTGATCCTTTGTCACCTTATATTTTTGTTTTGTGTACGGAGTTCCTATCCCTTAATTTGCAGAAAATGGAGAGTCTACGGGCTTTGCGTGGTATTCCTCTCTCTAGAGGGGGTATGATTATTTCACATCTTCTGTTTGCGGATGACTCTATTTTCTTTGTTGAGGGTAATCTAGATGGTTGTCAGACACTCTCTTCGGTTCTTTCGGCCTATTGTAAGGCGTCTGGTCAACTGATAAATCACTCTAAGTCTGCTCTGTTATTGAGTCCTTCTTCGTTGCGTTTTGCTAAGGTTTGCATGTCTCTTTTTAAAGCACCTTGCTCCAACTCCCTTGGCATCTATCTTGGTTTGCCTTCTGCCATTAGTGATTCTCTTGAAAAGGTTTCAAAAAGATGTCTTTTCAATTTCATTGTGGAGAAAATTGAAAAACGGATTTCTTCTTGGCATGGGCTCTTACTATCTCCGGCTGGTAGATTAACTCTTATATCGTCTGTCATGTCTTCCCTTTCTATTTACTTCCTATCGGTGTTCAAATTGCCGGTAAGTGTGACAAATAAGATCGATTCCATGTTGTCACATTTTTTGTGGGCAGATTGTCGATCTAGTCGTTCTATCAGTTGGTGTAGTAAAATGTTTCTAAGTTTACCTAAGAATTTGGGTGGTCTTGGAATTAGGAATTCAAGATGTTTTAATCAAGCTCTTTTAGCTAAATCTGCTTGGCGTATACTCTCTGAACCCGATTCCCTTATTGGCATGACTATGGGCCAAAAATATGGTTTCTCATAAGCTATTTCTGATTCATCGTCTATTCTCAAGCGGTCTTCTGTATCATGGGGGGCTCGTGGTCTTGTTTGGGGGTTGGAGTTAATTCGGGATAAATGCGCTTGGAAGATTGGTTGCTATTCTACTTTGAATGTTTGGTCGGATTCATGGGTTGAGGGTGAGAGACCACCACCGGTGGACCCTGATCTTTTGTTGGGCTCTCCTAATCTTTTGGATTTACAAGTCCGTCATCTTTTTAAGAATGGGTCAATTGAGTGGGATGAATTTCGTATCATGTGTTTTTTTGATAGGTCTTGGGCACGCAAAATCATGGCTATTTCTATTTCCACATGTCAGGAGAAGGATCTCTTATATTGGGAAGGTTCGTCGAAGGGGTGCTATATTGTCAAGACAGGTTATTTTTAACACAACAGAAGCATTGGAATGGGATGGCTTCTGTTAATGATCTTTTTAGGCTTTCCTTTAATTTGAGAGATTTTGTGCGAAAGTTCCTTTGGAAGCTTCCTGGCCCTAAGGTTTTGTTGTTTCTCTTATGGAGAATTCTTACTGATTCTTTGCCTGTTGGGAGTGAATTTGTGAAACGGAATATCCATCAGAATGATTCTTACTGTTCTTTGTCTACTAATTGTGGCGCTTTTGAGACTATTGATCATCTTTTCCGCGATTGTATGGTGGCCCAACGTCTTTGGTCAGGTAGTCTTCTTGGGATAAGGGCGGAAAATTGTGATTTTCTACATGTGAAAACGTGGATTGTCAATTGGTTAGGCTTCCTTCTTAAGGCTGATGATAGTAGGACCAGGGTCCTCTCATTCCTTTGCACTTTATGGGCCATTTGGAAAGTGAGGAATATCAATATTTTTGAGTCGGGTAAATGTTCTCCTATAGCTGCTGCTTTTATTTATGAAACTCACTTTAATTCGGCTTTATCTGTTGAGACACATAAGTTTGTTAATAGGCCACCGGGTTTTTCTTCTTTGGAGGTTCTATCTGATTACCAAGATACAATGAATCGGCTTCTGCAAGGGGAAGTTTTTCCTATTGCTAGGTCTACCTTGATTTGTAATCTGCTCTCTGTTTATGTTGATGCGTCTTGGTCGGATAAGCGATTGGCGGGATTTGGATGGGTTTGTACTTTCCTTAATTTGACCTGTCAGGTATGTAGGGTTTCCTCCTTTGCACAGAGTTCAAAGAAGCGATCTGTGAAGTATTAAAATGGGCTTTGTCTCTGAAGTTTCTACATTTACGTATTGTGTCTGCTTGTTCAAGGTTTTTATCCCAGATTATCGAAGGTCTCCCGCAGCATCATCTTAATGCAGTTGTTGTCAAGGATATTTTGAATATCCTGAAGTCTTTTCATTGTGTTTCAGTTTCTTATATTAGTCGTTCATGTAATGTTGTTGCTCATAATTTAGCGAACTCAGTTAGAATGTAATACTATTTCCACTTGTTAAAAAAAAAAAAAAAAAAATTAATAGAAGTATTAACGATATGAATAAATAGTAATTTGATTATACATTATGCTTCATTTAGTGACATTTAAAATTATTACTTCGAATTATTACTTCGTGGTGTTCATTTTTTTACGCTTTTTTTTTTTACCACATATTAGAAAATTTGAGATACTAATGTATAGAAATGATCGGGAGTACTTTAAACAAAGACAAAATATGCACTATGTGTTTCGTGAGGATTCGGCATGGAAAGTTGAAATGCACCTTGTGTTTTATGAGGCGAATTCTTGTGCGGATTGGTTACCGAATATTGGAGTGGCCCAAACTCAGCAGTTGAAGGTTTTTGATTACGATGACATACCAGTCATCTTTTTAGGTTGGTGCAGGATGATATGGGAGGAGTAGAGCTTCGCCTTTCTGTGTTAGACCCGCCTCTTGTTACCAAAAAAGAAAAAAGAAAAAACAAAGACAAAATACGCACGCGACCCAACTAACCCAAGTTACCCAATCTCTCAACTAAAATTATTACGCGACTGAAGCTGAAATTATTACCTTGACATCGTTACACAGAAATCCCTCTTTCCAAACCCTAAAATTTGGGGACAAAAAATCGCACTTCCAATTTCTGAAGGAAATTGAAAGAAATCGAAACATGGACGCGCTTCGGAAGCAGCTAGATGTATTAATGGGGGCGAATCGAAACGGAGATGTCACAGAAGTCAATCGCAAGTACTTCGATCGTGATGTTTGCCGTTTTTTCTTATCTGGTCTTTGTCCTCATGAACTTTTCCAATTAACGGTACAATTTCCCCCCTTTTCAAACCCTAATTATTGCTCCATTTCTTCATCTAAGATCGTATCTTTTGATTGATTGTATCCTTGTTGCTGTTTGCATGTCGCAAATCTCAGCTATTGTGCTATGTTTATAGTAAATGCAGTGACTTGATTGTCGTAATTCGATTGGCGTAAATGCTAGCGTACTTATTGATAGTAACACAGAGTTTGTGATGATTGCTGGCGTGCTATCGGTATCGTAAATTAGTGATTTTATTGTTGTGACTTCATTCAGGGTAAATGCTAGTGTAGTTATTGATATCCATTAGTGTAAATGATAGTAACCGATATCTTAGGCCTATATAATCTAGTAGGAGTGGTACATAGTGTGTGATGATTGACTAGCATTCTGAATTGTGCTGAATTTGTCGTAAATTCAGTGATTTGATTCTCGTGATTTGGATTAGGGTAAATGTTAGCATAGCTATTGATATTGGTTTGTGTAAATGATAGTAACCAATATTTAGGCCTATTTAATGGAATATGATACTCCCCTTTTCTTTGGAGGAAATGGAGGGTTCATTACCGAATCAACGGTCCAGAAAACTTATGTCATGGAGAGTATATATGTTTGCGTAAGATTAAATCCTGACCGTTAACTAGGTAATGGAGAGGAGAAATGGAGAGGATCATTTAATGTAGTAACTCATTGTCTGTGACGATTGACTAGCATTTTGAATTGTGCTATCTTTATCGTATATTTAGTGATTTGATTTGTGTTGATTTCGATTAGGCTAAATGCTAATGTAGTTATTGACTAGGCATAATTGTTTGGAGACTCAGTGTGTGATATTTGACTATCATTTTGAATTGGTATGCCTTCGCATGATAACATAATTTTGATGGCTTTGTTTCATCAGAAAATGGACATGGGGCCGTGTCCGAAGGTCCACTCGTTGCATCTGCGGAAAGAGTATCCTTTTTTTTTTCTTTTACATTGATGTCGCTATAATATATTCCCATTTGGTTTTGAGGTCAAAATTGACCAACTTTGACCCTAAATATATTGGAAAGTATATATAATTGTATTATGAATTATGATAACAAAATTATTCACTTTTGCTATCAAGAATTTTCTCATAAAATTATATTTTTAACAAAAAAACATATTATGCAAATGCAAAAAACTAGGGTCAAAGTGTTATCTTGAACTCTTGAAGTCCTCAAAAGGCTGACAGAAAGATTATAGCAAAAAAGGAGTAATTTTTTTTTATGTAGTGAGTTTGTTCGATACTTAACTCTTTTTAGGTATGAAGAGGCAAAGGCCAAAGCTGTTGATAACTATGATCGAGAATTAGAGGATGTTATAGACAGACTTATTGTTGAATGCGACAGAAAAATTACTAGAGCTCTAAAGCGTCTGTCAGAGGAGGATGCTAAAGCGGCTATTGCAATCTCTGTGTCTGAGGTCACACTGGTAATGCTGCAGCTCATAACATTCGTAGATTTGATTGGTTTCTTTGATGTAGCAATGATCCCTTTGTGGGTTTTACCTTTTTTACTTTATTTACAGACAGAAGAAGTTACAGAGCTGTCCAAGCAGATAAAAGAGAAATTGCAACAAGTCGATCTACTTGGTAAGTTCGCTTTTCTTTTTTGAAAGTTCTGGCTGTACTCTGCGAGTTTTTGCTAAATACGTCATTGACTTATTATCTGCTTCTTCTTTCCCCCTCTTATTGTTGTTTCCCATTTTCCATAGATCCTTTTATCTTTTTCTGTTACTGAATTTTAGTCATATGCTGTTAAAATCTAGGTTAGTATTATATATATTTTTTTTAATCTAGTGTAAGTGGCTTTTGTTCCTTTGTTTGATGACATATTTCCTTGTGTTCTTTTAGACCTTGAAGGCAAAACAGATCTTAAAATTCGAGTTGTGGAAGAAATTGAGGAGTTGAGAACTAAAAGAGCTGATAAACAGGTTTGTCAATATACATCATACTTTATTGCATGAAAACCCGTGAAGTGGAGGCTGTAATGGTTATGTTTTATTTTATTGACGACCTTGCCTCCCTTTTTGTTGCAGTCTATGCTTCTCTTGGATGCTTTCAACAAAGATAGAGCCTCTCTAATACAGTCACTTCCTAATCCTCTGTTGGCACCCCTTCCTGTGGTTGCCCCTGATGCTCGTACACAAGAACTGATTAATGAGAAGTTGAAGAAGGCAGAGTATCTTGGTACGCTCCATATATTTTCTTGTGTATTTGTCTGTGTGTGTGATGGTTCGGGTATATTTTCTTTCTATTTCCATCTTGAATCCTTTTATCTTTCAAACTACAAGCACCTTCTACCGCACTCTGCACCCATTGGTTGTAGTCTTAATCTTTGGAATGTAGAGCTGAAACTCTTTCATGTACTCCCTCTTATTTGTTCGTCCCTTGCATATTATCAGTTTATGTGGATTTATCTGTGGTGAATGCTCTCAAATCTAAGGTTATTTCTGAAATATGTCAGAAACTTGTGTAATATACGGGGCTATTTAAACATAAGCTTATAGTTGTGGCAACTGTTACATATTTACCTTCTATTGCATTTGAATTGAGAAAGAGGACCTGAGAGAATTTTTTTTTTAACTTCTTTTGTGTTCAAACTCCTTCTGATCACATGTTACATCTTGCTCTACTGCTTGGTATAGATTAGTGCTAGAAGTAGGGTCATGTCGGCTTCCACATTCTAATAATTTTGAGCCTTATAGGTGAACAAGGCATGGTCGATGAAGCACAGAAAGTCATGGCGGAAGCTGAAGTTTTGGAGATGGTTTGCATCTAATAATTGCTTTACTAACTAAGTATTTCAGCTTTATTATCTTCTCTTTGGTACATGTCAGCTACCCCTGCCTTACTATATTACTATAATTTTCAGCTTGCTCCGAGACCCGAGCCTGTTGGGGATCCTACAAAATACTCTGCTGCAGATGTTCGTATCGTAAGTCATGCTTTCTATCCCTGTACTCTCTTCATGGCCGGGGCCCTTGAGGCAAAGGCTTTTTTTTCTTGGACTGACTAGCCTGAGACGTTTTGGTATCCCTTGTCACTGGCAGACAGCCTCCAGTCACAGAGGACGTACATCTCTAAAATTTTTGTGTTATAGTGACATACTAACATAGTTTGGATTGAGATTCTCTGGTGGCTTGTTGTGAAGGAACTCAACTTTTTTAAAATAAATGTTTTGTTTCAAGATGTGTTTGTAGCCTATACATATACATTGATTCCTGATCCTCTTTTTTTTTTTTTTTTGTTTTGTTTTATTAGACTGATCAGAAGCTCCGTGTTTGTGATATATGTGGAGCATTTTTGAGTGTTTATGACAGGTAATATAAATCCTTTTGTTTTCTATCATCTATTGAGTTTTCCTTTGGAAGTCCAAACTTGTTTTTCCAATGCCATTTTCTTAAGATAACATAAGTATTTTTGGGACTGAAAAGAATATGGCACTGGAGAGGGATTTTGGCCCCAGTATTGTGAGGATATATTTTGCGGCTTAAGAACGGTAGATTTTATTTTATGCTTGTAGAGTTGTAGTTTATGCAATTATTAGCTACATGTTTATGTGGTACGTTGTTTTCAGTGATCGTCGCTTAGCAGATCATTTTGGAGGAAAGCTTCATTTGGGTTACATGCAAATACGTGAGAAGCTGGCTGAGCTTCAGGTATGACAATATTCATAATCTCATTATTAGTTATTTCACATTTTTAGGATGTGGAGTAACTTAGGCACTATCGTAGTATTAGCATCTCAGTAATGATGGCCTATGCATAGGAACTGGTAATTGCGAAGGCCTCAGAACCTATCTCGTCATCTTTCTATTCCCCCTCGTTTTTTCGTGAATTTGCACCATATGACTACAGCTTTCAATTTGAAATTAATTGGCGGAAAGGTGGGTAACACTTCAAATAGTAGCCTAGTAGGTCATTAACATCTAGTGTTGATCTAGATTAGTTGTGAATTTGGGAAAATTCTCAAGACTCTGCGACTATGTGATCCAGGTGCTGATTTGTGTATCAATTGTTCTTCTGTAAAAGGTTTCGGTTGAGCCATCTGTGAGTTCTTCTTTAACTTAGAAGAGTGATTATCGCATTATTTTAATCTGACTTGGCGTTTGGCAACTGTTTAGATTCTGAGGTTGGTTGGGACTTAACAGATGATGAGTTATCAGTGCATTTGCTTTTGTCAAAAAGATATCGAATAGAGGATTTGAACTTGCAGCTCCAATTTGTAAGTGATGTAGATGTTATGTTTGAGGTCCGAGGTTTTACCAACTTTGTTGAATTGTGTGCTTGTGGACTGTGAATCTGTGATCATAGCTGCTACCGCCTACCTTCACTATGTTCTTAGTGTTATTTCAAGTTGCACACTTGCACTTTTATGTTAAGTAGATCTCCTGTCATTCTGGTGTCTTTTATTTATTTATTTTTTCTTAAAAAAAAAAAAAAACCTTTGCAGAGTTCCAATTTTTTAATTTTTTTTTTTTGCCTTCTTCATTTAGAATTTTTTAATCAAGGGTTAGACTGATTTCATTAGAATATTTTAACTGGACCCTTGTCAATTGATTTATATTGTACCTTAACACTATGGCTTTGGCTTACTCTGAACTGATGAGTAATGTCTATGTGGCTATAATCAGGTTTAGTGCTTTTTTATGTTTTACCGGGTCTCATTCTATAGGTTTTTTATCCTTTGAAGGATCTTATGGAGTAGATTGCAAGTGTGAAGTTCATTATCATGCTTTCTCTTGCTTTATTTTTGTATTCATTTTATGAAGCTATTTTTAATTTTTTATTCAGGAGCCACAATGTGTAATACATAAGTTAAAATCAAGGCTGTTTGGTGTATGATGGCTGATATTTGTCAACTCCTAACCCTTTTTGGGCATGCTTCACTTTGTTTGGGTTTAATGATTAGGCTTTGATGCGTTTAGTCTACTAAATGCTTCAACGTTTTTTCGTGTGTATTTGCTTGTGTGATTTGTCCGGGTTGGATGAACTACTGCTCTTTCTCCTCCCATTTGTTTTGAAGTGGCTTATATAAATAAATGTGTAATCGATTTTACTGCATCTTGATGTTTGGGATTGTGTTCTGAGCCAGCTTTTTGGAAATGTACTAGTTCTTTGAAGCATCAATGTAAGTTTATATTTAAATTTTTACCATAGGTACTCAAAGGTATGTATATTTCTATAGTGAATGTATATCTACTATTCTACTGGCAATCAATCTTGTATGTAGACTAAGGGGTGATTATTATGTGAATGACTCATGTTTTCAGGAAGAAAAGAACAAGAAGCGCAAGTTGATTGATGATGATAGAAGGTGAAGTTGCTCCGTTCTTTTCATTATTACTAGCCTTCAAATCATTATTACTTGCCTTCACATTGCAACATTTGGCCTGATACTTCCACATAAAGTTCTTAATTTTTCCCCTACCTTAATTTAACTCCTTGAATACAGGTCCAGAGAGCGAAGTCGTGACCTTGAAAGGGCTCCCAGCAGGGATAGAAACAGGGGTGATAGTCGTGAACAAAGGGACTATGACCGGAAAAGTAGAGACTATGGTAGGAATAATGACGGAGATCGTGGTTATGACCGTGATCGTGAAAGAGATAGGGAACGCTCCCGCAGTTATGACGCAAGAAGTAGGCGTCGGTCTCGGTCCCGCTCCAGGGATCGCTCTAGGGATTATGGTCGTGATTATGACCGGAGCAGGTATTACTATATTCCTCTTTTTTTGGTGATATAAATCTTTCATCTGCTTGGAACTTGTAGTGTTGAGTTACTTTGTAGTTGTAAGACACTCATGTGAAGTTGAACATTACTCTCCGTGACATTTTTTGTGACTAATGTATCTGCTAGTGAACTAGTGATTCTTCATTGCTGTAATGCGATGCGGGTCTTGCTTGCATCCCACCATATTAAGTTTTTTAGGATTATTATCCCTTTCTCCTTTGAGTTATTTCTATAAAGTATTGTCGGGAATCCATGTGAGAATCATTGCATCATACCCTTTGGTCATTTAAAGTGTCGCTTGGGAATCAACTCGAATGTATGCAGTCTGACACCCAAGTCTAAATGACGTGATGTTCTACATCCTTACTAGTTACTACCCAATACCCATGATCAACTCGCATAGACGTTTTCATGGCAAAATGACTTGTATTTGACATTAAAAAGAAGCACAATTAGTCTAGCGATTCTTTTAGCGTGATTCCATCACAATCTAGAATTTAACCTTCTATACTGATGAGTGGTGATGATATTGAGCCGAAGATGTCATGGTTGATTAGTTAATCTTTGTTTAGCTGTCTTTATAAACATTATAATAATTCTTTTGGTTGCTTTTGCAGGCGGAACGATCGAGAGCGATACTAGGTACTAGATGTGTATCCGTTTCTACATCACCTGCCCTCTACCCCTGCCCCCCTCGCTTCCTCCTCCCCTTTGGTTTAGCCAAAACGTAGCAAGACAACGGTGCCTTGGACACCTTATGTTGTGAACTATGACTTGTATGAAGTAGTTTTGTTGGTTGAAAAGAGGTTTAACGTTCCTCCAGCCACTTTCAATTGTATTCGTGGAAACTTTACTAACGACACTTTCAATGTAGAGATTGAGATAACGACACTTTCGATGCTAACATTTTACCCTAAAAATGTTATAACTAAAGTCGTCATTTTTTGACGTAAATTTGATGCTAACATTTTACCCTAAAAAATTTACATTTTATTGTAAAACGGTCATATTTTTGTCACGGTCGTCCGAAACAAGAATTTGCCATTTTCATTTAGAATAGAAAGAACATGAATCATTCATTTGTTTTTTCTTGGAAAAATGAAAAGGTATTTGGTAATCTCACGCGTTGTTGTAAATCACATGTCAATGGCATGCACACAAGATGATGATTGTGGAAATGTCGGCATGCGTGATACGAAATCTGCATTCGAAGAAAACCAATGAAGAAGTTGGCTTGAACAACTACGTAGCCTTGATTCTACAACTACTCAACAAAGCACGTGAACACAACAATGAGTATATTTAAATACAAGATGGTCTACTGGTAGCAACTAACCGACTAACCGAGATGGCAAAATTGACTATATCCAACCGTTCGGCTAGATAAATTGACTCTACTCCAGCCCGAGTTAATCTGATCTAAACCGGTTGGCTTTGTTGGTTATAAATTTAACCGGATCATCTGTGTCAGTCATCTGCTTATCTATTTTTTTTTTTTTTTTTTTCTTTTTTTTTTTTTAATTTTCCTTTTTAGTGTGTTTTTTATAAGGGGTTT
>JAYMSF010001469.1:0-11990 GCA_036897335.1 Silene vulgaris
CAAGTCGCTCACCGGGAGAGCGACTTGACTCCTTCTACTGTGGCTCGTCAATCCCGATCCTACGTGTGCCTAGTTTTGGTAAATAAGTTCAAACATTACGAAAAAGGGGATTTGCTTTTAATATTATAATTAAAAATAATTGAGTGTCACCAAAAAGTAGAGAGTCAAACATGATTAAAATGAAAGCGGAAACTATTGACTGAAACACTACAAAGAAAGTATAGTAAACTTATGAGAATTTGTGGACGGGGAGTAACACAAAGGAATATTCACTTTTTGGTTGAATCATTGGACTGGTCTTTTAAGGCTATTATTGTTGGCTTGTGTTGTGTTTCATTTCTACGGCGAGTTGGTCTCCCTTCAGACACACTATTTTAGTCTCAAACAATAAGACCGAATTTTGAGATTTAAAATACGGTTCCAAAATAGAGTAATTAAGGAAGCCAAAAACAGCCGCTTAAGCAATCAACCCATTGAGAGTATCAGAAATGTGATTCAGGAAATGCAGAAAATGACAAAACAACTAAGCCAGAGCTAAATGTGACCCTTTTCGGAAAACAAGTTACCATGAACGGTAACACTAGCCACACCATTGTGGTTACATTTGACCATAAAATGGTCACGTAAACCCCGTATTATTATTCCGTCTAAAACAAGAATTTGTATTTCTACGCCCTTGTTTTCGTTCTTGTCGGCTGTCGCTTGACTATTTATATGATCTGATGTTTTTGGGAGTTAGTCTTGCAAATGTTGTGGTCCTTGTGGATGATAACTCTTGTGCTCATTTTACCGTACTACCGTAGTTCAGCAACACATTTCTGATATCGGTAGATGCTAGTATGCTACAGCAATTGTTGTAATTCATTTTCTTTAACACTAACGTCAGCCTTATGAACAGATTTCTCGGGGCCATAATTCGCGTGCCACAAGCTTATCCGTTAAAAACGTGGAAATTAACATGTTTTAGATTGGATATCGGATATTCAAAAATTCGAACATATCAGATATCCTATTTTTTTCAAGACATGGTATAGGATCATATTTGAATAATTGGATATTTTGCTCAAATCTAATTTGATGAAATGGAGTATATGCCATATGGTATTTAGTTAATTTCATCAGACGAGGAATCGAGGATACATTCGGGTGTAGTGTAACCCATAGCGATATCTATTTCTTCCTTATTTGGGTCGTTTTGAAATTGAATGTTAGCAGCGATAAAACCAACCCCATTAATTTCAGGAAAATTTATATAATACTATCGCCTCATTTTCACGTTTTTTTTTTCTTTCAGAAAGTCAATTTCACATTACATGACAAGTGGATGGACACGGTGAACGATAAGTTGGTGACCGTTTTCAAAATAGAAAGATAAACAAATATGATGAATATGATAGTGAAAACCGTTCTCGTATTTCACGTTTTGTACCATGTTTGAGCTGTGGGTCTATAAGATCAGGATAAGCAAGATTCCGACAACTACGATCGTGAAAATAGCCAGCAGCCACCAACACTATATAAGAAGAGAGAAAAGGCATAAATAGTTTAGCATGTTAATTGAACTGATGTAGAAAATAACAGTACTATAAATATGATAATATACCGACTAGGCGACTACAGACTACTTTGCCCCTTTATCGAATGTGTGGGGTGGATTGAAAATCTCAGAGATGCTAAGTCTTATCTACTGTAGTTGCGAATCTGAAATTCGACACTAGATCCTATTGATTGCATGTGGAGGGAATTTTCTGCGTTTCCTTCAACAGCAAGACAGCCTAAATATAGGTAAAGCCGTAAAGGAGGGTAAAATTTTGGATGGAGAGTATAATTTAATGGTCAAATGTGACGTTCTTGTTTAACTAGAGGCGTCGGGCTTGAGAATGTAGCAACACTAAACTCGGGATCTACAGCTTTACCTCTGATTCAACCGTCATAAGGTGAAGGGGGGAAGGAAACCAGGTGTTTAAGCAGAACTTACCCAAGATGAACATGATCGTATGCTTCTACTAGAAGCCGCAAGAATTTGAGGCTTGGATTTGCTTCTTGTGGCATAGGAAGCTTCAATTCTAGCACCAACATTATCTGCATTTGGAAGTGGAGATTGTGAAATAGTACGAGTAGCGACATGCATACAATGTCAACAACTAGTAGCTGTAGCTTCTTACCAATGTCTATTGCCTGCTCGTGAGCAAGATAGGCAAGATCAATTATGGTGTCTACAATTACATAAACTTGTTCAACTTGGTTTTCTACCTCCTTGAACCTCGGAATCCATTCTTCAAATGCGGCTTCACTGAATTCCATTTCAGGAAGGACTGATTCTTGCCTGCGAAAATATGACCACTTCATTTTTCAGCTCAAAACTATAAATCCTTCAAAGAAAACTTAAGTTGTACATTCATGTATCCCAGATTCCCAGTCAATTGACTTTACTATATATCCTCATTCAAGGTAAATACTAAATATCGACTAAAAACAAAAAAAAAAAAAAAAAAAAAAAAAAAAACAGTCTCTTTCAAAGTATCTGGGTTCCGTTGTTGATCCATATGCTTTTACTGGCATATGGATTTGCAGTGAATCTAAGCACATGAAGGAGCTCTAGAAGAAGTGGCGGCCAGATGGGGGACGGGAGGATTAAAAAAAACGAGTTACAATCAAAATTCAAATTCTCACCATTTTTGCTCAAACAAGAAAGGGTGAGCCTCCATAGTGTCATGGTCTGCTGATTCTGCTCCTTCAATCAAACTGCAAGGATTACAAAGAAACGAGAATACAACAGGAAGATTAATTATACAGGGATGTTAAACTAGTGTTCTGCTTCTTTCTGTCAAATGATAATGACAAATTGTTGTAGGAGATTTACTTTGAGGATGATTTGTTATTTGCTGAACGCTTTGAGGCCAGCGGTCGAGCTTTCTGGAATTCTTGTACCGCTACTTGAAAATCGTTGGCAAGCCTAGCAGCTTCACCATTTTTTCCTTCCTGGAAGAAGGCTCATTTTACTCAACACATCAAAATAGACAATTAGGCAGGTATATTAGTTCATCAGATGGAGTAATCCGACTTACAGATACCTCAGGAGCCGAATTATCAGACTTCCACCATCTCTTAAGAGCCTTTTTCATTTTTGTAACTCTTTCCTTGGATTTGACAGTGGAGGATGCCTTTACAAGAACGCTCCTTTGTTCAAGCGCACCAAGGGCTTTGATCTTGGGAGAAGTATCAAGCATTAGCGCCATTATATTACTCTTCACATCCTGCCTATCGATTCATCAATTAACCCAAATTAATAGAACAGCCCGATTCATCAGTTAACTCGAATTAACAGAACAACCCATCATATATCAGTTATTATATAATATCTTCCACAACCTATGGTACTTGAACTCGGCTATGAGTGTTGAAGATGACTTTATTTACACACGAGGACTCTTTCTTAAACTGAGGATACATGTGTATGGACTCGACTTCAGAACAAAGATATATCAATAATTTGAAGTTTTTAGGGTTTTTTCAATGAAATAAATAGATATTTGAGAAATAAGACTTCAAATTATTTCGTATCTTACTAAATACTTGATGCACAATCCTCTCTTTAAGTTTGTTATGCAGACCTCTTTCTTGTCTCTTATAGTAGAACTGTCAGACTGCTAAGGATCGAGTACAGATTTCATTATTTCCATACCCATGTCCTTAAGTCGTTGAGCGCCACACCATAAGTAAAGACTCAAAGTACCATTGTACTCCATAACAATAACAAATAACAAGAGTTTTACTGAAACTAACAGCTTCTTGCGGTGTTCAGGAGTGTCTTTAGATGTTCCAATGGCATCAACAAGGGTTCGGTATTCCACGATAGAATTGTTGATCTGTTCAATCCCAGCTGCAGCAATCTCGAACGGACTTTGACTCTGAGAGACTGAAGGTCCAATGGCAAGTTTTAGAGCCTTCCGGAATTCTTCCAAGACTGCTTGAAAATCTTTGGCAAACTTGTGGCCTTTAACTTCATCTTCTTTCTGTTGAAAAGTGTGTTCAGCACAAGCTTATATGTACAATAACACACATTTGAATATCATACGAGTAATACAAGCAGACGAAAGATGAGTTACAGTTAAGGAGACATTGGTAGTTTGGTCGTAAGGCCAACCAAAGTAAACGCAAAGCTTGTCCAAGGTCTCCTTCACCTGCAACATTATGTCTTGGCTCATGGTATCCCTGTCCAACCAGTAAAATATACAGTTTTGAGTCAGCAGAAAAATATACAGTTTTGAGTCAGCAGAAATGCAAAATAACATCTGATGATCAGAACTAGCAGTAATTAACAAAAGGACGGAAATGCATACAGTTTGTCGCATAGCTGAGGGTTGTAGTTACAGGAATCTACAGTGTCCACAAGATAGCGAAAAGCTATCACGTCAGTGTTGAGCTGAAAAATCCCGCCAGCCACTGCCTGAGACGGGTTTCGAGCGATGGTTTTTGATACAGAATCATTCTCTTTTGCTCCGCGAAGGTAGTGGAAGTTCATTATTCCTTTCTGTGGAAAAACTGATCATACTCTGCTATGTTTGACCAGAGCGGCAAGTTGACTTGAGCATCTGTCTTAAGCTGTACATCAGGCAAAAGTAGTATTTCCAGACCAAAATATAATTTACAAAGAGATATAATAACACAAATTGCTAACTACCCCATCAACTTGAAGGAGATGTGATAATATTTAATGTTGACAAACAAGACTTCTGACAAATATTCTGAAAATGTGCTCGACCGGGTCTCTGATAAACGAAATATTCATATTAATCTATGTTTATACAGATGTACAGAAACTGGGGAAAACATCAAAATTGCCAAATGTTTGTCCAGAAAGAAACACGGAATATGTTAAGAGCGGAGTCATTAAGCTATCTCTGTAAGTGCATTACTGTGACAAACGGTCATCGTCTCTCACGAAGTCGCAAGGAATATTTCTCTCTTTTCTCCCTTTTTTTCTTCCATATCCCTCCATCCAAACAAACGGTGACCTTTAAAGTTCAGATGGGATTATTGTCCCAGAGCTTTGACGACACTGCAGCAACTAGCAAGTCTGGCAGGATAGCGCTAAAGCCCACATTGCTTCTCTTCAAGATATTAGCTCATTAGCTGCACAAGATCTAGAATATCACAGTCACCGAGTTGGCGAAAGCCTTTTCATGAGAGAGCTTAATGGTGCAGCTAAAATTGAAAACCTTCAACTCCAATGTAAAGGTAAATTCAAGATGAATCCTAGGAGTTGAATACTATAAGGGATGAGACACATTCATGCAGGTATACACCTTCATCATAACTCACAGCATGCAAAAACCCAAATTCAAACGATATAGTCTTAAGTAAAGGAAAAATTCACAAAGGTAATAAAAAAGGAGGGAACAATTTTGGTCCGTAAATTTTTGGCTTCTGAAACACAAAGAACAGAAACATTGTAAACGGTCTGTTTTTGGTTCAACAATTTTGCAGAAAGAGGATACAACCAAATATAATTAAAGATCTTATAGTCTTGAGGTGGTTACATAAGATGAACAATAACAACAGAACCTCTTGTTCATGCTACAGTCATGTATGCATAATATCACAGTCGTAAGACGTCTTTTGAGTTACAGCTGATAGAATTCTTGGAATGAAATTACTAGGATGGTGCTGAAGGCCTCCCGCCATTTCCTTTCAGATTAATCACGGAAAGCTCCTTTTCAACGAACTCCCCAGCACACATGGGAGGGTACATGCTTGCGAGTGGACTGTCAGCAAAATGGCCTAATGGTTTAAGTACCGCGTCTGATGCTATATGTGCGAATAACTGGAAAATATACAGTGCAGAAGATTGTTAGAGTCAGATATAGGAACCTGTCTTCTTTTCAAATCACAAAGTGTACCACAAAATTGAGGACTAACTGAAAGCATTATAATTTATAACATTTTAGTGAATAACATGAATATGTCCACTCACAGTTGAAGAAACTCTCCAAAGACTCCGCCCTTGTTCAGATGCTAACTTTATTGCTTCGAGAGTGCGGTCTGTAACAACGACCTCATGCATGCCAGCAATGCATTCGCCTGCTGTCAGCCATTCTATCTGCAGTCGCAGCAATAAAACATCAATATTGCTTACTTTTACAAGATGTGTAAGTTTGCTAGGATAACGGGTAAGTGATGACTCACGTCCAAACAAGGGGAATTAGAGACTAAGAAAATTCACACATAGTACGAAACAATTCTTCTAGACATGGCAAAACAAGCACTAGCGTACTTTCTACTTAAGTTATTCTTGGTTCAAAAAAAAAAACAATTAAAAACCAACTTTTTATAACACTTAGTCACTCGTGTACGCGCGTGTCTGGCCATCGGCAATAGAACATGGACAAGATAGTTTGACATTTCCTCTTGAGCCAATAAAGTGTTGGTCATAAAATAGGTGATCTGACGCACCATGTGTCTTGAGTAACATACTTATCACTGCAGAATGATATAACGAGTACATGTAGTTGATTAATGGTTAACCGAACTGCCTGACAGTGCATAGCACAGACCCAATTGATCAAAGTCAGAAGATTCTGTGTCTAATTTACCTGCTTTCCTGTCTGAATAAGCAGACATCCTACAGGAACTTTCACTTCGACCTTCTCCCCGTTTCTGAGCCAAATGTTCAGACCAGGAAACCTACTTCTCCCATGAATAGTTAAGAAGTTAAGATCATAGTGATATCCAGCAAACACAACTCCCTTCTGCCCGTGTCGAGCAAGGTCGCTTCCTGTTGGAGCTAGCAAATGAGGCCCCTGCAAAACAAGAAACAATCAACACCTACAAAATCTCGTAAGAAACAATGAGTTTGTATGAGACCACCAAGTCCATTTCATACCGTGATCTCATATATAAGACCGTCTCATATAAGTTTTATACGTGGGGTCAAACACCTGATACACCAAACAACTGAATGCATCCTTGGGTAAACCAAAACACAAACAATCAAATCCTAATGAGACTTCAAGACCGTCTCATCTAAGTTTTTATGCAACCACCGTATGCATCAAAGAAGTGAATGCACCTTGGTAAACCAAAACAACAAACAATCAAATTCTAATGAGACGATCTCACATGTGACACCACCAAATAACAGTCTCACTATATAAGACCGTCTCATATAAGTTTTCATGCAACCACCCTGCTACATCAAAAAAAGTGAATGCATCCATGTTTAAACCAAAACAACAAACAATCAAATTCTAATACGACAGTCTGACATGTAAGACCGTATCATCTAAGTTTTCATGCAACCACCCAATGCATCAATCAAGTGAATGCATCCTTGGTAAACCAAAACGATAAACAATCAAATTCTAATAAGACGGTCTCACATGTGAGACCACCAAATATATCAGTCTCAGTAAATGCATCCTTAGTTAAACCAAAACAACAAACAATCAAATTCAAAAAACACGGTCTCATATATAAGACCGTCTCATCAAAGTTTTAAACTTTTAATGCAACAACAACCTGATGCATCAATTCAGTAAACGCATCCTTAGACAAACCAAACCCAACAGCAGCCATTTCAGCAACAACCTGAATAGCATTAACCATCTTAAACCCCCAAGAATCCATCCTCTCCTTCCACCCATCAAACCCATTCGGAACAACAGGTTCCGCATTCAACTCAACAAACTTGGTATTAACGGGCCGAGGCCCAATCCTCCACATATACCTCCATTTCGGATCAGCACCCTTAGGCATAATTGGCCTACTCTCCTGCCCGAAACCCGCTAACTTCTCCTGCATTTCCGCGTCCACCAAACTCCGCGGAACTTCAACTCCTTCAGGAGTTACTCCAACCTGGTAATGCAATTCGGGCCGTTCTTGCATTCGTTTAAATTCTGATGGCTGCTCGAAGTATTTCTCCATCATATCAAGAAAAATGTCGTTATCTTCTACGGTACAGCGTGGATCCCTTATTAATACGGCGCCTGTCTCTTTCAATGTCCGGCTTACCTCGCTGCATAATTGGGGGATAATAGTTTCAGTTGCTGCATTCCCACATTTCTGCCATTCTAGGTATGGGGTTAAATCAATTACTGGGAATTTCTCCATTTTTTTTGAATTTTTGTTTGCGCAATTGGAATTTGCAATTGAATTGGGTTTATTCTTTCCTTCCTTGCCACCTTTTTTTACTTCTATATATGTATGATTTGATTTGATTTGAATTTCAGACGTGTATCTCTCTTCAAATCTTATTTAACACGGATCTTTCTCTGGAAAAATATGTTTTATTACGGGTTAGGATCGGGTAGAGTTATTTTTCCGTAGAATTGACAAAGTTTACCATTTGTGGAGAATATTTATGAGTGTAAATGAAAAAGGAATGAATATATTACGTAAACTCTAGCGGATCTCAACACGTGCTGTAACATTTTATAAGTGCAATTATTGGTACACAATAAGTTTGAGCAATTAGTCTTGCTTTAGACGGGCCTTTGTCTGAAATAATAAGACGTGATTTTGTAACCATTTTACAGTTAAATGTGACCACTATCGAAAAACAAGTTACCATAAGCTGTAATACTGCCTATACCGTTGTGGTTATATTTAACTATAAAATGGTCACATATGCCCGTCTGAAAAATAAGACGAAAAATGTCAGTCTGAAAAAAGAATTTGTGAAGTTTGAGTGATGAATTAGAAATGTGATTTAAAGAGTAAAAGTGAAAAGGTAATAAAACTCATCAAAAGGGGAAATGGAAGAAAATGGTGGTGACTGGTGAAAGAGGATGTTGATGGTAGATCGCGATGGATGTTGGGACACTTGGAGAGGGTGGTAAATGGTTGGTCTCGTGGGACCAATCGGAAAATCGTCTGAAATTTAGAGCGTTTTCTCGACATATTAACGGTATAAAAGTTATTTCTAACATGACTTACAATAAAAGTTACTCAAAAATTAACATTGATTAACTGCTACATCATAATAGAAAAATTACAAATAATTAGAATACATCATTTTGCTTTATTCTATCATATTCAAAAGTAAAGTATATGAATTGTCATCTTCCCAAAGGAAGGAAAACCTAAAACTATACAGAAGCCCAAAAAAGATATAGAGCATGGGGAATTATAAGTTATAACTACCCAATTTGTGGGTAACCCAATTGATCAACATTTTCAACTTTGTGCCCCCTTCTACTTCAATAAGACGTATATACCCGTCTTAAATGAGAATTTGCTCGAAAGAAAAATGTCGTACAAGAAAAATCCTACACATAGTATATCATGCCAACTTCAATGAGGCTGATGTGAGGTATGTTGAGTGCTACAGCAGGACCTCTGCAATTCTTCCTGAGAAAGGAGTATCCTATATCAATTGCAAGTTTTTTCATAAAGGATGAAGACCGTCTCGCTTTCACATAAGAATGCCCCATTATGTATGCAACTCCGGCTTCTTTGGCCTCGACCAAGTCCACCAGCTCGTCTCTCACGGCAGGGTCCATAGCCGGGCCTGGTGGTACTTGAAACCTTACACGTCGCCTCCTGGTGACCACACTCTCATCCTCGTATACTGATCGCAAAGTCTGTAGAGTTAGTGATCTGCTTGTTTGAGTGATTTCATTAATGTCGTCATCATCATGCTCGGAGATGATCAAGCTTGAGTTTGCATCGGCCGTTCTAGTGCTTATCACGGCCATCCTACCATCAAATGAGGAACTATCGGAACCGGAATACCGTGACTCCACAGATTCCATTTGGATGAACTCTGCAATGCTTTGGATAAGCAAGTTCTCGAACTCCTCGTCATCTCGAGGGGTGTCCTTGTACCCATATCTAACTATACAACGATACATGCGATAAGGTCTCGGGCAGACACGGCCAATGAGAAAGCGCTCTTCGGGAGACACGTATGGGACGGGAACCGACTTTACACAAACAAAAACCAAAACTTTGTGATAAGCAGGAAGGTTGGTCACAAAATGAGAGAAGATAGCAGGTACTCCGGTGGCGAGTTCGGAGTAGATAAGACCAATACCGGGCACACGTACTATTCCAAGACTGGGACCAAGGCCCAGTATCCATTTTATAGAGACTTTGTTGTGCAAATCAAAGTTGTACTTCTTGCGCGTCCCAAAATGCCAGACGTACATCACAAGCATGAAAACAACTGACAGCATAAGGGGAACCCAACCCCCTTGGGCTACCTTCGTAAATGCTGAAGACAAATACATACCTTCTATGAAACCAAAGAACAGAAGAAATGGAAGGGCAAAAAAACCCTTCTGCCACACAAAGGTGATGACAAGGGTCATGAGGCACGATGTGATGAGTAACACCGTCATGCAAGCCAGACCTGGAAAAAACACACCATAAGTCTGTAGCATACATTCGAAGGGTAAACCACTACAAGTCTACAAAACTTGAAATGTTGATTGCTCTTTTAAATGATCCCTCGACACCTTAATTGAGAATATTGAGCCACTTGCTACACCTAACACAAGACTAAATTGATCTTTAAACTCTTTAGTCAACGGAGTCTAAGACTCGATATCATAAAAAAAAAAATAATGGCTCGCTGAACTGGGCGTGCTGCTTTTTATTGTGAGTAGCAGACTAGTAGTCATCGGATGCAATTTTCGAAGCCAATTTTCATTATGGGTCCTCCTAGAATACCCTAACTGTGTTAACTAACAAAGGAAGGTAAGGCTGCATGCATTTGAGCGCCCTAATGCCAACATTTGCAGAGACTTCTAGACACCTAGGAAATTTTTTGTTGTTGTCCAGCAGTTAGGACTAGACAAAGTCACCTACTTTAAAAAGAAGCTAGAAAGTTCCGACTGCCTCAAAACAATCATGAGAATCAGGGAAGGCAACTTAGATTACAGCACCCGAACTCATGATGACTGAGCACACAGCTAATGTCCAGAGAAGCCTACTCACATTACAGCTTAATTAAAGAACAGTGATGATGAAGCTTTCAACTTTATGAGCACTTTAAAATAACTCTGACAACCCATTACTGTAGTGAGATGAGATATATTTCATTACTGTTGGACATCAGTGACAATATTTTACTTATAGCCATCGCCGACATCTCAATTTTATTGGAAAGACTTCACAGTGAATCTCGAATTCCATGAAATTGAGTATACTTGTAAACAAGAATATAAACACGGAAACTTAAGATATATGAGAAACCAATAATAATGAAAACTTACCATAAGCATGCCCAATCAATGTAGTGTCACGGAAACCAATAGTAACCGCAAGAGTAAGGATCATGAGGATCCAATTTATTTCCGGGATATATATTTGGCCATATATATGTTTTGAGGTGTGCACAACTTTCACGCGTGGGAAGCAACCAAGAGCGTGACATTGTTTCACAATAGAGAATGTGGCAGTGATGATAGCCTGACTTCCAACAATCGCAGCAAGAGTGGCAATCACAAACACGGGCCAAAACACAGGATCTGTGTGATGAGACAAAGCCATGACAAGAATGTTACCGGCTATAACTACATGACAAGCATGGGAACTTATTTTGTATGGTAATGAGAGAGCTAACCAGGAATCGAGTCATAGAAACTGTAGTTAACGCTGTTTAAGTTCTTAGACAGAAAAGCAGCCTGGCCCATGTATTGCACAACAAGACAAGGGTATATTACACAAGCGAAGACAAGCTGCAAATGCAAAACCAGTGTTAGATCCTTTGCATGCACAGAAACACTAAGGGTGTGTTTGGATAGCAAAAGTGGAGGGAAAGGGAGGGGAGGGGGGAAGGCGAATGGAGTAATGGAGTTTTCCCTCCAAATATATCCTATGGTGGAAGGATTTTTATTAGACTTGGAGGAGGGAAATGTTCCCCTCCTACCCCATTTGTTATCTAAACTAGGGATTTTGTATCCCTCCCCCCTCCCTCCCAATCCCCCAATCCTAAAACAAAGCCTCAGGCGTCGTTTTTTTTTGCCGGGTTGTGGTATTTAAAT
>JAYMSF010001470.1:0-11990 GCA_036897335.1 Silene vulgaris
TGTATGTTAAAAAATTAACATCTTCTTTATATAATTAATAATTTAATACCATAAGTGGAACATGTTTATTTTAAGGAAAATCTCCATATTCTGATGTTTTCTAAGTTTATACTTAAGGCAAAATTATATAATATTTGCATTGAAATCCCTTGTTCAGGTCCATCGCACAGTGTTATGATTTAAAACTATATAGTATAATTAATTTGTACAGATTTATTTAATTGCATTGAAGTCCCTTGGTTTCTGGAATTAATATATAGTATTGATTAGGGGATGCCATAAGCGGCACTTGCTTTCAGTATTCGGTCATTCAGTACTTAATTGGTATGATTTGACCCGTTTTCAGTTTGTGACGGAAAACAAACGAGCGTCTTTGTGATAAGATTAACCCGTCAAAGAAAAAGTGAAGTGAAACCTTGAGCGCATACGGTTGCACAAACGTTAGCGAGCCCTCATATAATTCCCTCCCTACACATTTGACCGACTAAAGAAAGAGCTCTGCTGTGCCGTTTTTCTATATACCTAAATCCCAACCCCTCATTTTGTTCGGCTGCCACAAAATCCAGAATTAAAAAAAAAACAATGCCTGGGCTTACCTGCAACGCTTGCAACAAAGAATTCATTGATGATTCTGATCAAAAACTCCATTACAAATCTGAATGGCATCGTTACAATCTCAAACGCAAGGTCTTTTCACTTCTTTTTTCTCTGGGTTCTTCTTTATTGTTATTATTGTAAATGATTTGTTCATTTGTTTGCAAGAAATTGATTAATTTTTCTAATGTTGATGGGTTTTTTCATAATAATTATTTTAATTATTTTTGTGGTCTATTGATGATGGGTTGTTTTCATGTAATTGTGTTTCTTTGTCTGTGATTTTACGGTTCCGTTTCTAGCATGGAAAAGGGATTCTTATATGGTTGAATTGTTGTTTGATCCTTCTCTACTGCTAGGTTGTGAATATTGGGGGCTTTTATCAGGAAAAGGGTTTCATTATCCCAATTAATCTGCTGGAAAGCTCCATTGTTATATCAGTAGCTAAAAGCAAATTGAAATCTTGTGTAAAGGTTTTCGGATACGTTGTATAACATAGGATTAACTGTAGAGATAGGTAAAGAGCAAGGGTATGTTTATGGTTCTCGTTTGGCAGGAGCTCCGAGACATTAATGCGTAGTAATGGAACTTTAGTTTAGATATTCATGAAATGTGCTAAGCTTTCTTGGTTGCCAACTGAAAATACATATCATATCTCAATTCCATATTCTAGAGGATAGCGCGTCGTATACCAACTGTTATCAAATTTTAGGCTGGGTGGTATGAATCAGTTGACGTGCTTCATCAACCTTGTCCTGATTACTGGTGGATTTCATTAGATTATCTTGTATCCTTGTTAGTGATTTCCTGTGCTTCTATACCTCTGGTATGTTTCCGTGATAAATATCATTTTTGCTTGCGCGGGCATTTGACACTGTAACGGGTTGATGGTAAGATTTAGGTGAATCTCAAGTTTCTTGCAGTGTTCAGATAGTTGTATGGATTTGATTCGATAGAACTACACGGAATTTAAGTTTGCAGGGATCACACTGAAAAATAAGTTAATGTTTAACGAAAGCTATAGGCTAAGTTTCTGTTACATGAATTGATTTAGATCATGGTACGGCTTTCAATGCATTGCCTGGAAGTTAATCTGTGATCTTGTATTCTTATTAGCTCTTAGATGTCAGATTTCAGTTAGGTTATCTTCTAGGATATCTGCTGTCTTGTTTCCATGGCGGGTCGAGTTCTGATAGAACACCTTGGGAATTTAAGAGGGTTTTGTTATTTTGTTTACTGAAGTGAGGGGAAAGCCTTTCCTTCCTCTCTATTAACTATGAAGTGTATTATCAGGCTGCCAACTCATCCATACGTTCAAGGCTATGGCTATGTAAATTGATTAATTGAATGGTCAGTCATATGAAAACAATTGCAGTATTCCATACTTAATGGTCTACAATTGGAGAAATCTGGCTTGTTTAACAGTTTTTTTTTGGGTTGCGCTTTGCTTGAAGTTTCTATTTCGCTGATCGAATTTCCCGGTATATAATTGATAATCTGATATTAGTATTCATCCTTCATTCTTATTATAATTCAGGTTGCTGGGGTTCCAGGGGTGACAGAAGCACTCTTTCAAGCAAGGCAGTCTGCCCTTGCTGAGGAGAAGAACAAGCTGAATCAGACCCCTATGCTTTACAGTTGTGGCCTCTGTGGCAAGGGTTACAGAAGCTCAAAGTCTCATGCACAACATCTCAAGTCAAAGTCTCATTTAATACGAGCTTCCCAGGAAGAGAATCATCCAATTGAGGAGAACACCATAATTAGGCCGTTGGTTAGGCGGACCCCATTGAGACCTCCTCGTGAAGAAGATGTTTACTCAGAAGAGAGCGAGGAAAGTGAGTGGGAGGAGGTCGATCCCGAGGAAGACATGGTTGATGAGGCTACAAATTCACTCACTTCTATGAACATGAATGGGAAGCCTGCTGATGCTGTTGACACTGATGTCGAAGATGGATTCGAAGAGGACGTGGATCCAACCTGTTGCTTCATGTGTGACTTGGAGAATCCTACCTTAGAAGCTTGCATGGTTCATATGCACAAAAAGCACGGATTTTTCGTTCCTGACATTGAGTATTTGAAAGACCCAAAGGGGTTGCTTACTTATTTGAGTTTGAAGGTAACAATTTCACTGCTCTTTCCATCTCCCTGTTATTTTCTACTTCAATTTTTTCCATAATCAATTGAGTCAATTACTAAATACTCTTCGGCTTTGGGTTATGGTGGATAAAGCACCTAAAGTAAAATAACTCCGTTAACAGCGTGCGGTTCTTTTTAGTTTTTATGGTGAAGTAGCAGTCTTTCTATGGAATTTTCGACGCAGTTTCATTTAACCGTGATATGCTGTTAACATGTGTTAAAGTTGCAATGTTGCATATGTCCGACCCCCCTACCCCTCTATTGATGGGAGCTTTTGAGGCGGTGGAGCCATGTTGTATTTCCCATATCCATTATTGTGCTCTCCTTTGACTCTTATATGTTCAATCTTTGGATTTGTATCTTGTTAGGTGAGAAGAGATTTATTGTGCCTCTACTGCAATGAGAGATGCCACCCATTTAGTAGCTTGGAGGCAGTTAGGAAGCACATGGACGCGAAGGGTCACTGTAAAGTCCGTTATGGTGATGGAGATGATGATGAGGAAGTAGAACTGGAAGAATTCTATGATTATAGCAGCAGGTATGAGTTCTACAAGATGGTACATTTTATATTTTTATGAAGTTATTTGGCACCTGGTCGGGGTGGAAATTCGAGATGTAAAGATCTTGAATCCCTAAGGATTAAAAAGATACAGAAAAAAATAAAACAAATATGTCAAAGACTTGGTTTAGAATATCTGACAGAAGTGCTACAATTCGACGAGAGCCTCATTCCATGCGCATCTTAATCATCTAATGTTTGATGATAAGCTTAGTGAGACGGTTCCCTTGGACCGTCTGGAAAAATATCTAAGGGAAGAGAGTTTTGGGGCAGTAAATAACATAGTCGATAAAAAGGACAAGTCACAGGTCACAACCTTTGCAGCATAGGCAGTTTTGTCAGCACTTTCTATTGCCAATGGACCCAAATACTCATTATTTTTTGGCTGTAGATTATGATAGATGAAATAAAACGACTGACCGGGCTACTCGCACTTCTTTCAAGTGTGATTATAGTTAATTTGATGCAATTTTCACTATCTTGTGTAAACTGTACATATGACCTCTCCCCTCGCCAATCACGCCATTTCTGGGAGCCCTTGAAGCTATGTTATTGTTGTGCTTATTGGACTGGATTGGACGGTAGATAACTGTGTTAAGGGTCCGATGTTGGACTGCTAAAGCTAGAGGATTGACCCTAAGTCTTTCCACCACCCTTTCTATAATTGTTGCTTCCTTGCCCACACACCCACACAGAGTTTTACATCTCTGTATTTAATTGATTTCTGGTTTCATTGTTTCCGATAGCTATATGGACGAAGATGGTAAACAATTGGTGGTAGTGAATGATGATGGTGCAAACGCCGTTGAATTTGGATGTGGCGGTTCTGAACTCATTCTAAAGAGGAGAACTGAGAACGGAGTATCTGCCAAGACGCTAGGATCTAGAGAATTTTTGCGCTACTACAAGCAAAAACCACGCCCTCCTCCTGCAAATGCTTTAGCTATTTCCATTGCATTGGCGTCAAGGTAACTTTTTTTCTCACTTTTCAGTTTCTTTGATAGGATTTTGAAATAATTTTACGACTTTAGAGAATCAGATGGAGTATATGAGACGATTACTTGTACGAGACAAACCCAAATCAGATCTATGAGTCTGTATACAAGACTCACTAGTCCGTTCATGGTTATTTGAGATCAACCCAATAGTCCTACCTATAATGAAATAGGGAAGAAACAAATATTTGGGTTGGTTTTACATTTTTCAGAAGTTTCAATTCACAGCTTTTTTTGCTTCCTCCTGAAACATGAGTTTCTTTTGTTTCCAGTTATAAGAGCATGGGTCTTGCTACTGTGCAATCAAAGGAGCGAACCATAAGAATGAAGGTGATGAAGGAGATAAGGCGATCTGGAAAAGAAGCCATGAAGGCTAGGATTGGCATGAAAAGTAACGTGATTTTGAACCTCCCAAACAATGTCCCTTATTAGTCATCCATCTCTCCACAAATCAACTTCTCTATGTTATATGGCCTTTATTTTCCATTATGGCTACGAATTCAGACAATTTGAGTCCTTCTGAGTGAATGCTTTTTTTTTTATCATCACAGTGTACTGTCAAGTCATATTGTTGATTGGAGATTTCTATTGTTTTGTTTGTCGATGCTCTTTTTCTTGGTTGTCTATTACTACTACGAGTCTGAAGCGGTTTCATGTTGTATGCCTAGAATGTAATACAATATACTCTTTCTTATTTGAAGGTGTACTTGAGATTTAATGCTTTATGTCAAGTAGGGTTGTAGAGTAAGTTGTTCTTGCCTTCATCGCTTTCTACACCGTCACACTGACATGCAATCCTCATGCACCATGACGCCACACATGCGCCACTAGAATCATCTATCAAACCAAACCTGATAATCTGGGATGCAATGGTTTTGCAAATCCTTATCATTGGATCATGCTATTGTCTCATTTGACACAGTACGATGATTAAGCCTCGGTTCTTTTGGGCTTTATTTAGTTAAGATTTGATGAGGTCAATATGTTGAGTTGAGTTTAGTACTCTTCATGTCAGGTCTTAGAAGTATAGGTTGGTTCAATTTAGAAAGTTTAGTCCAAAAGAACCGGCTCTAGCCTCTATGACTAACTATTAGAGTATGTGTTTGAATTACTCGAATGTTATCGCTTAATCTCAAATACAGCAAAGAACTGTGTGGTTGGAGATGATTAACAAACAAAGTTGGAGATGAATTCTGGTAAGCATGACGCGAATGATGCGATTCATAAGACGATTATATTCCGGTTTGGCATAGAAGGAAGGAGAGTTGAGAAAGTTGATTGTAGTAGAAGATAACGTAACGCTATCATTTTAGTCACAAACGGAGATTAGTATATTCAAAGAGATAAGACAGATGTGCTTGCTGGATAATGACATGCGGATTTGTAATCAATATATGTACTCCGTAGTCTGTACTATCGTAAATAATTAATTCATCCTCTTTTCAAAATATTTTCGACTATATTTCTGACTGACGATGTCCCCCTAAATTATTGACAGAATAATGTTTTCATAATAAGGGAACAATTTTTTAATAGACGTAACCTTTTTTTTTTTTTCTTCAAGTAAATCATCTTGCATTTACAGTCGGGTAATTTGGATTGTAGATTTGTTATAGGTAGTTCAGTAGTTTAAGTACTCCGTATTTTTTTGGTTAAACAAGTTAACTCGACTATCTTGGATAAAAATCGGAGCATTTTAGATTGGGTCATTTCGAAGTTGTTTCACTTTGGTACATTGATCAAATCAATTTCATCTCTGAATATCGACGAGCGGCCATTGTTAATGTCGGGAGAGCAAAATATACTAAACCACAAATTTTATGAGGTAATTCTATTGCTTTCCAATTTATTTTTTTCACATTTTAACCAAGAGTAAAACCTACTATTATTTGGCAAGAATTATGTACAAGCATACCATCATTGTTTCTCTAGGGTAAAAAAAAAAAGGGAAATTTTGAGAGAACAAACCCAAAACTTCCTAATGATCAAAGTTCCACCAAGTAAATGGAACAGCAAACTAATTAATGAAATAAATTTGTAACAACTAAAACCAAACATCAACTAAAATCCAGGAATTCAGGTTTAATCACTAGAGCTCATCATTATGTATGGGCCCGAGTGTGTCGAAGGCTGCATTAGTGCATTACAGAAGAAGCTCCATCAGTAGCATGCCTGTACTTCCATTTCCACCGTTCTCCTCTGCTTCTATTCCAACTGCAATATGATATGATGTACCTAATGGCCATTGAAGCGGGAGCGTCTTCTTGGAGAGCTGTAAAGAACACCACACTTGTTTAGAGGAATTCTCAGACAAGTGATGCAATCATAATGTATAAGATAAAAAAATTTGCAGAGAAACCATTTCCACTGCAGATGGGAGTCATGACCAACAATAGAACTGCCATTGTGGTGCCACTTACAAACACACAAAAAACTCCATTTTCAAGTCTAATCACCCCGTTTATGTTTACGACAGTATTTGATCTGAATGGGCGATGAGGCCCGAACGGTTATGATCAACACACAAAGCTAAATCCAGTCGTCACATTACATTAATGTGAAAATGGCTCACGGGAGACTAAATGTCTGAAAATAGAAGCAGAGTTTGTACAAAGCTAAATCCAGTCGTCAAAAAGCCATGAAATTAGCGGAGAAAGCCCACACTGCTATATTTACAAAAATATGCAGCCATAAAACAGAAAAATGGAGATGATGCACGTGACCCGGAAAGGTTAAATTCCCAAAAGGAGGAGATTTCGGGTTTGAACATGAGTTTCCAACATGTCAGATACAGTATCTTACCAGCATGCTACGTTTGCTACATCACTTACCTGACATAAATAATTAAATATTAAACAAGGGGACTCTTGAATTTTGAGGCATTGAGCAAGCGGAGAAAACGAAAAATGTTGTTTGAGGCTCAAAAGTGAATATCATATTACATCGAATTAACTTATAATGTTCACTTGGCGTATCACTTCACATACCAGAATAACAGATAAAACTTTTCAATACTTATGCCAGAGCATATACCTAGGGTAAGTAATTGCCACGGTTACTGTACTGTGTAATGGACTATCGTGCAAAATTTTCTGTGTGCTATACTGTGATTAGATCACATAGTGCTCTGTGGCACTATACATGATTACATTCAATTTCAGAGATTATGGCTAGTTGGCCGCCACATAGCTAATCACGAGTAATTCTAAGGAACTTTCAACTTCACGTCGACATGTGAATAACAACAACACAGAAAATTATCACATAACCTACAAAGACTGGATAACGATACTTATGGTAAAGCAGCTTAGAAGTTAAAATGCTGACTGCCAATTTTCCACACAAAGTTTGGTTTTTCGAACGACATTAAAATGAGACAACTCCAGACCAAAGTGCAGAACTGTTTTCTAAAACTCCCTTCAATCCATTTATATTGTCCGTACAATATTTGACTTCGGTGGTCGACGGAAAATGGACATTGCCTTTGATATTATCCCATAATATAACATTGTAACAAGTCTCACAACTTCTAAAAAACCGATAATGTGAAAAAACTTGTTTAGATAAATCAAACATGACAAGTTTAATATAGTATCATTGCATAAACATATATGGTCAGAATCCATATCGAGTGATGTCAACATAACCAAATAGGACAATAATAGTGTGAAAAGTTAGTTTACATACTTGCCTAAGATCTGAACTGTACATATAAACATATCTAGCAGCAATCATGAAAATTTTTGCTCATGCACATCTCACGGTCTTCCTAGTGGATTCATAATTCCTCTATTAACACGAGAAGTAAACTAATGACTCACATATCCAGTCAGAAGTATAGAGAAGAAAAAGTCATCCATAAGAAAGAAACGCAAAAGACATGCAAACTTCTTCAGCAAAGAAATGCTAGACTGACCTTCGATGATTAAAATTATTCCTTGCAAGACCTCTGGAGTTAACAAACTCGTCGTCATTCCCATCTCCTCTATATTGTGTAATGTCAACAGATATCACAGAGCCATCATCTGAATTTGATGTATCTTGGCTAGAACGACGGCTACCCCTTCTTGTATCACTATTTCTTATCCTCCTTCTATTTCTAGTATTCCTGAGATTATCAAAAACCTGGTACAATATACAAGATGTCCACCAATTTCCTTCATCACCAGGGAAGTCCTCAAAGTCATCTGTAGTATCGCCATCACCATATTCAATTACGTAATCTCCCAGAACGACCCCACGTGGAACTTCTGAGTGAATAGTACTAAGAACATCCACGATTTCGGATGACTGCTGAAAATTTTCCCAGTCGAGCTGCCGTGCAGGATCGATTCTTGATGGACGGGAATTAGGATGTTCTTCTTGAGCATGTTTTTGGAGCTCCAAAAAAGTACCAACAAATAAGCATCGTTCCTCTTCACAGCAGCGTTTTTTCTGATCCAAATATTTTCGGGCCTCATCTATAATAACCCACCCATTTACATCTCCCCTACATAATGGACAATTTGGCTTACAGTCGCTCTCAGGAGTTGCTGATCCGGGTCCTGGATTATCACCACTTACAAGGTCTGACGTTGAAGATGGTTTTGACTCCGGTGGCATCCCATATGCCGTTCTAAAGCGTTCTAAGCAATTTGATTGCAAGTGGTTTGTGTCACACACAAATGGACGACACCCTTGTTCATAAGATGAACACTGAAGAAGTACACCATTATGAGGGTAATCCAAGCATATCGGACAAGTTACAGAATCCCAGTTAGTATTCAACTGAACATGGACTATCTTAGACGGTTTTGGTTGGGGTTTGATTTCTTCACCTCCCCTTCCGCTTTTGTGGGGTCCTCTCTTATAGAAGCATTGAAAGGCCATGAATATGCAGCTCCTAAACCACAACAAGATCACCGAAATCTACCACTGATACCTTCAACATGAACTAAAAACCTCCTTCAGAGAAACCCACTAAGGACAGCTTTGTCAGCAGTTCAAGTTACGGAGGAAGGTGGCAGTTTCTGCAAATGTCGGAAGTATTTACCAAAACAATGAAAGATATCAGCCACCAATTCTATTGAAAAGGGAAATAACTATGAATACAATTCTACTCGAGATACGAGACTAATTCTTCAAACTAAAAAACTAAGCAATTACATCAAATCTAAGTCAAAGTGTCCTTACAGCTACAAAACCACAGCTCCATGAGAGTATGTCCTTATCAACTCAAGAATCACACTCTTTCATAACCAAATAAGCCACGAAAATTCCGATAGCAAACAATCACGAAAGCGAATTTCGATCATTATACTAGTCATTTCAGACTCAGTCCAAGGGGCAAGAGTAGGTACTTTGCTTGTCAACTAAGTGGTAATTGATGCAGGCAAAATGTTCATGAAGCAGATATTCATTTCGATACCAAGATCAACAGAATTAATCTAAATTTGATGATACCGTTTTAAGCTTAAGACGGATAGTGCAGTCTTAAACGAGAATTTGTGCTTATACATACTAAGTAAACTGTCAACAACCAAACACAGCAAAGGCAAAACTCAAACAGAGATCTAAAATTCCAACTTTTTTCAATGGATTTTGTTTTTGTCATCAAAATGATTGGCAGAATTACATAAACATAATCATACATCAAATGAAGTAGAACCCACCACATAAAATAACTGATCAAACTGAAATAATCATAATCATGTGCCCATAAAAACCCACATATTAATTCTATCAGAAATTAATTTCAGATGCTAATTAACTCCATTTTAAAGTGAACCCAATTGATAATTAACAGAATTAATTCTACAAAAATGATAAGATTGGTAATAAAATTAAATACCCAAATTCCAGTATAATCAAAAGGAGAAAACTTTAAGAAAAAGATGAAACCTTGATGAACAAAAAGTGTTGAAATTTCAGAAGGGTTTGCCCATCTTTTTGATTTAGAGAGGTTTTGTTATAAGAGAGTTGGTAAAATCTCTTTTATTTTATATGGAGTATTTAATTAATAATTGTCACTTTTTATAGTTTATCACAAATTCTCATTAAGACGATACTATCCGTCTTAACTTTTACGAGTCAAATATTATACCGCTTGTGTATATAAGACAAGTAATAATTATACATATACATATGATATGTACTTAATCAGTTTTAAACTTAAAATGGACAACGTCGTATTAAGGAAGATGAAGTCTAGTAATTAAAACTTGAGTGAAATTTCCAGGAGCCCCGAGTTCAAGCATTTGCAATAGAAATTATAGTGGAGAATTCTTGGCTTGAGTCTATGTCTAATAGACTTCTAGTCTGTCACTCTCAGATAGTTTACCTGATTTACGGGATTTGGAAGCTATTTCATATACGTAAGGGTTTACCTATTGCGCACCTAGGTAGCGGCTGAGGATTCGTCATCCAAAAAAAGAACTTATGGTTTATATCATTCACAAATATTCGAGTACAATAATATTCCTTGGCTTTCTTTAGTTTCTGAAAGGAAGCTGAGCAAGAGTGTAACGGCTTAAATGACTATAATATCTCTCCCTGAAGGTGGTTTTTTAGTTAACATGTGTAAATCTGAGGTTATTTTTGTCATTTCGTTGTTCTTACGTGTGTACAAAATGACAGTGAAAAAGTCTAGTTGAGAAAGTGAAAGGGAATAGGGAGGAAAAAGAGGCATAGAGTAAGGTCAACTCAATCTAATCAAATTTTAAGTGTTTGTGTTACCTACTTCATTTTTAAAAAATTCGGTTATGATTTTCGGTATTCTACGCATCCTATCTTATACTCCCTCCATTCATAATATATCACCCCATTTTCCTATTTTGACAATTCATTTTATATCACCCCATTTCTCTTCTTTCCATATTTAACAACTTACTTTTACCATATTGTCCTTGATAGCTTTCACTATTTACCAATATTGCCATTGCTTTTTAATTGTTTATTAGTTATTATTTGTCCACTAACAATATTTTTCCATTGTTTAATATATAGTACAAATTTATAATCTTTGTTTATTGGCACCCTTAATATTTGTGCAAATTCATTTGGGGTGATAATTTATGAATGGAGGGAGTAAGAACTAGTTTTTCCGCCTTAAAATTATTTTCAATTTATTCATGTAAGGCGGCCCTAAACAAGAAAACCGTCTTATAAGACACATGTACTTTCTCCCATTCTTTGAATTTATATCATTGATTAAATATATGTGAGAAGTATTTTAATCAAATGGGTATATATGAATCAAGAGAATAAAAGGAAGTACTTCGTACATGATTATTATTACCGTCTTAAACTTGAGACGAACCAAGTATTGGACTGCTTATGTATATAAGGCAAATATATTACTTTTTTATGCATTCTTATACGGACTATATATACAAGTGAATAGTAATAGGTTAATAGCGCTTGACCATCTTAAGCTCAAAACGAATAGTACTCCGTATTGTTTTAAGGGAGACCTACACTTATGACTTATTGAGCTACGTAGGCTATTAAGGCTACATCCATTAGAGTATGTTAATTGTCGATCACAAATTGTTGCCACGTCGGAATTATGCAAAACGTGGCCCCCATATTTCTCGAATTTAGTTGGTGGATTGGTGCCAGAAGGCCAGAATCATTAGTGGGTTCAACAAACCATCCCAAGCAACAATCACCTTAATTAGGTCAATACCCAATTTTGCTCTTTATCTCACCTTATTTAACTTGACCCA
>JAYMSF010001471.1:0-11989 GCA_036897335.1 Silene vulgaris
TGGTTTGCGTCGCCACATGCGGGGGGGGGGGGGGGGGGGGGGTGTTGTTTAGTGGTTTTCGTTTCGCTGTATAGGCAGGTGGACGAGCTTAATCAAAATCCTTCCAATATAAGAAAAATTTCGAGGGAAACTCCCTTGTTCCATTCCCCTTCCTCCCTTTCCCTTCCCTTCATCCCCTTTCCCTCTCCTTCTTTTTATATCCATACAAAGTGTAACTCCCACCTTGGCATTGATTTTCATGCATACCTTTGAAGTTTGAATTACTTAGACAAATATTAAATTATACTCCACATTCCACTTTTACACTCCTTAACACATTGGCTATCAACTTGGTTTTCTCAGTGGTAGGTTAGCCACCTAATCATGCTAATATACTTGGTTAGCCAAACACGTAAAGTCGTAAATTAACAAGCAAAATGTTTACGATGAGAATATGTGATATAACGGCAGCAACACCTTGCAGCTTTTACATACAATCAGAATCAGATTACTCGGAAACTACTCCCTCCACTTCACTATGATCTTCCGGTTGCTTTTGGGCACGATAATTTAGGGAAGAGAAATATGTGGTTCTTATTTAAGGAGGGTATATGGGTAAGAGAGAGTAATATTAACCACGTATTTTGTCTGAAAAGGAAAGAGGAAGATAATCTTAAAGAGAAGGCCCAAAATGGAAATGAAGAAGATGTTGGTGAAATGGAGGGAGTAATTAACATGAGCTGGCAAAGCACAAGAATAGTGAGAAATATCTACATGATCAGTTTAAAGTTCAAGTAAAAGTCTCTTTCATAACCTTGAGAAAGAAAAAAGAATTTCTGTCTGGTTGCCCCGGAACATTTATGAGATTCATGGGTCCAATTTAATTAGGTTTTTCAAGTTCTCATGATGTCAAAAGTACCTTAGGTAGTGTTTGGAAACACGTAATTGATTTTTTTTTCATGATTTCAATTGTAGAAATTAAAATGCTCTAATTTAATTCCGAATCCAATTCCATGAATCTGTTTGGAAATCCGTGGAATTGCTTTCCAAATCTTAATTTCTTAATAGTGTTTGGGAAACCATGGATTTAGAATTGGAATTGGGTGAGGCGGGTCCTAGTCAAGGTCACCGGAAAAATTTTGATAGAAAAATAAACATATGCATCTAAAAAATATTAAAAAGAAAAATACTGTGGCGTAATTTTAGTCACGAAAAAATTATACGATAGGAAATCCGTTAATGATATAATCGAAATACTACTATGAAAGTATGAAGTAGGAATTTGAGAACCCCACTTTTAAAATACTTTGAATCGATAAGGAATTGAGCCCATTTCCAAATTCTAAGGTTTGTTAAACACTTAAAATGTCTCAAGTATGAAGTTCAATTCCAATTCTAGGTTCCAAAACATACCATTATGTTATTTGAGCTTCGCATAACAAATTTTGGGTCCTTCTAGTCAGCTCAGAGCATACTTTGATTTTTGTTCGGCGAATGTCTAGTCGCTTTAACCTGGAGCTTGGTGTTGCTTATTCGTTGGGCTTGCTTAGCCCAATTTGAATATGGCAAAAGAAGATAATTATCTTATTTTTCATTCCGAGGATTTCGGTTTCAACATTTTTCTTTTGCCAGCAAAGCCCTCTACCAGTACAATTTGGGGCTTTTTCAGAAAACTTTGCTGTACTCAAAAGTTTAAGCGCACTTTGTTGTCTGGTTTTGATGAAACATTTTTCTTCTTGGAAGGGATGACAGAGTGAAATCGTTCTGTTTACAATTTATATGTATACTTCAGTTTGTAACCGTTGAGCATTCAATGTTGTTTTCTAACTGTGATGGATCTTTTTTTGAGGCTGTGGTATGAGTTGCTTTAAGGTTCAATGCGCTGGTTGTTTTCTTTCACTAATTCTTTCTTCTTGTAGGAGATGAATGGTGGGATCTTTGTGCCGGGCCCCATGTTGAATCTACTGGAACTATCAATAGGAAAGCTCTTGAGCTCGAATCTGTTGCTGGTGCGTACTGGAGAGGGGATGTAACTAAGCCAATGTTGCAGAGGATTTATGGAACAGCTTGGGAAAATGAAGAACAGTTGAAAGCTTACCTTCACTTCAAAGAGGAAGCTTTGCGCCGGGATCATAGGCGTCTTGGCCAAGATCTTGACCTGTTTTCAATACAGGTAGCACTTCGTGCCATCTTTTGTCTGCTGTTCAATATCCGATCCAGACAGTCCTTGAAACATTGTACCTTATTGAATATCATCATGTTGATTCCATTATCATGGTTTTACTCTTGTCAAATTTTACGTTTGTGTAATACAACTAATATCTGCAAAAAGAGCACCTGGCAGTTAAATACTTGAATGTGAAAATCATTCAGAGCAGTTGGTAAAATAGTACTGACGTCAATTCTTTGAATTTCAAAAATATTTTGTAGAACAAGTGTACAAGTGGGGTTTGAAAATAGTTTAGGGTATGCAGGGAAAATAGGTGAACCATACACTCGCATGGGTATTATAATTACATCATGTAGTAGTCATTCCATTTTTAAACTTTTGACAATATAAGAAACATAGTATTCAAATTGAATTTGGCAAAAAAGTAAATACTTCAATTTCAAATTTGGAGGAAATAGTGAATTATCAGTGATATCGCAGGAAGACGCTGGTGGAGGGCTTGTTTTCTGGCATCCTAAGGGTGCAATTGTGAGGCACATCATTGAAGATACATGGAAAAAGTTGCATATTGAACGTGGATACAGTCTGCTCTATACTCCTCATGTTGCAAAGGCAGATCTATGGAAGATAAGCGGTCACCTTGATTTCTACAAGGAGAATATGTATGATCAAATGAATATCGAGGATGAACTTTATCAACTACGACCAATGAACTGCCCTTACCACATCTTGGTCTACAAAAGGAAAATGCACTCTTATCGAGACTTTCCTATCAGAGTGGCTGAGCTTGGAACGGTATACAGATATGAGTTGTCTGGAGCCTTACATGGCCTTTTCCGTGTTAGAGGCTTCACACAGGTGATCACTTTTCTATGGATCATGATTCTTCTTTTATCTTTTCTTTCAATTTTTTTCCGCTTAATTGAAAACTTAATTTTGAGAGGTAAACATATTAGTCCTGCGGGAAAAAAGGGTGTGTAAACATTCTTATTTCGGCCTGTCCTTTATTGTTTTTTCCCTTTCTTTTTTCGTGTGTTGAAGTTATTTATGTACTGTTTTCTCATCTGTTAAATGTTATGGAAAGTTCTGATCCCGTAAGATGGACTTTTGCTGCTGGAAGTTTTGTGTTTGACATGTTGTAATCTGTTTTAGGATGATGCACATATATTTTGCTTAGAGGATCAAATAAAAGACGAGATAAGGGGAGTTCTAGATCTTACGGAGCAGATATTACTCCAATTTGGTTTCCATCAATATGAGGTGAATCTGTCGACGAGGCCAGAAAAATCTGTAGGAGATGATGATATATGGGAAAAGGCCACATCTGCTCTCAAAGATGCTTTACATGATAAAGGTTGGGGATATGAGATTGATGAAGGTGGTGGTGCCTTTTACGGACCAAAGATAGATCTCAAAATTGAAGATGCACTTGGGAGAAAATGGCAGTGTTCAACAATACAGGTAAGTGACAAGTATAACATAAAAGAACCCTGCTGTTGGTCTCATGACTCTCATTTTGTGTAAAAACAATCTTTTTTCTCTTTAGGATTAAAAGGAGTGTTCTAGTGGAATTGCTTTTAATGCTTGGCATTACTAACTAAAATGAGAACCTTCTTCTTTTCAGGTTGATTTCAATTTGCCAGAGCGGTTTGATATTACATATGTGGAGTCCAATTCAGAAAAGAAACGCCCCATCATGATCCATAGAGCGGTACTTGGATCTTTGGAAAGGTTTTTCGGAGTTCTCATAGAGCATTATGCAGGGGACTTTCCATTGTGGTTGTCACCTGTACAAGCTCGTGTCCTTCCTGTGACTGACACACAGGTGAGTCCTTGTTTGCAGATTATTTTAGGGTCTTGTTCAACAATTAATTGAGCACACATTCATAGTTATGTGATTGATTTAGTATGCATATTGTTTTAATGTGTGTCTGGAAACTAAGTTTTGTAATTAAATTCCCGGGTAGGCCGTATCTGGTGCCTGGAAAATCAAGAAAATTGGATTTGGATTTGGCCCAAAGTTGCATTCAATTCCAAATGGATCTAAAACCCTCGTTTTTCTCAAGTTGTGTCCACTCCCATGTCATTTGTGTTCATAGCCCATTTAAATTGTCTCCTTTCCCTCTCTTCCCCGAAACAGCTACCACGGTGCAGTCCATCTCCCTACCCAGCAGTCCAGCACCCTAAACCATGACGGAACAATCCTTCTTTCCCGGACATCACTCTGAGTCCCTGTCCCTTCCCTCTGAGTGTGCACTTTAGGCATCATTCAACATTCAAGCAGATACTTATCTTCAAAACCTTGGACACTCTCAACTACTTATCATACACTGATAAAGGCCACCTCCTGAGCTGTCCCTCCCGACCTCCCCTACTACCACACTGGTGCCCTTCCAAGCCTACCCCCGGCGCACGTCCTCATTCTCCGTTCACTGACCTCTCCCACAATTTCAGTAAGACGTGCCCACCACTTCCTACCCCCTCCCATGATGCCTTCATATCGTAGGCCGTACGTTGGTGTGAGTCATGTGACCAGACTGGCCGCTAGATCCCTCCTAGGAGCATCGCCCGACTTCATGACCAGACTGGCCACTAGGTTGTCTGCGTTCAGCTACAGTAGTGGGAGGATGGGTGGGAAGATAATGTTTATTGTTGCCTGGGTGGGGTGGGAATGTGGCTGGAGTTTGAAAAGGTGGGGAAGGGAGAAAGGTAGTTGAGTGTATACAAGCATGATTTCGGGAGGTTGAAATCATACGAATACAATTCCATGTCCCCAAACACCAAGGTATTAACCTAGGTCTTGAAACCGTATTGCGATTGCTTTGTAAAGGTTTTGAAGGTTACAAGCTTACCACTACCACCATTCTAGGTGCAACTAAATTATGCTCCAGTGACTGATTCAATATGTGGCTTGCCAAAGAGGGTAGCAAAGTGTAACGTCCTTTTAACTTGACACACGGAAAATATACCACTAACCCACGTCATAAATTTTGCAGCTTGAATTCTGCTATGAGGTGGTGGAAGAACTCAAGGCAAATGGCGTTCGTGCTGAAATTTGCCATGGTGAGCGTCTGCCAAAGCTCATCCGAAACTCAGAGAAGCAGAAAATTCCACTAATGGCGGTGGTGGGGCCCAGAGAGGTGGAGACAAAATCTGTGACTGTTAGGTCGAGATTTGGAGGAGAACTAGGGACAATGCCAGTCGGTGAGTTTACATCCAGGATTAACAAGGCTGTTCTGGACAGAGCCTCTTTCTGACCTTTTTTGATCATTGAAGAGTCTCTCATACAACACACTATGTAGGAAGCAAACCCCATACAAAATTGGATTACGTTTTAGTACCACTATTCTAAAATTCAATTTCATCATAATTCCTTGTATTAAATATGCATTTTTTTTGTCAAAGTACTTTAAATGTAATATTATTTTTTAAAATCTTTAACACATGGAGTAGTTTCATCACTTTCGTAGTTCATGTGCTTTATGTCTGTCTAATGTTAATAATCACCACCCCAAAAATTACGGGGCGTGATTTATGTATGTTCTAAACAAGATAGATCAGAGATTGATTGCATCAATTTTCATCATTCGAGTTCAGTTGAATTGGTTAATAAGGATGACCCTTGTATGCTTTTTCTAAGTAAAACGCCATTGACATTTCGTTTTGGTGATCATGGGCTTCACATCCCTCCACACGGGATCCAAGACCCGATGGCTCAAGATGCAGTGTAGTCTATAGATCTAGCAAACATGTCATTATGTCACCTAGTCGGGATCCAAAACTCGATAAACATTTTTTATCCTTCACATAATCGTCCATTGCTTTTATTGGACCGTTGGATCACTCCACGAAATAATGTAAGCCATTTAAAAGAAATGGAGAGTAGTAATAGAGAGGATCCAAGTTGGCATAACGCCTTGTATTCGAAAGAAGTGCGGATATTTTAAGTGCTTTTCAACCCTTTGAGTCATGTATAGACAAATTTATTTTGTATTTATTCATTTGTATAAAATCGTTTCATACTAGTATATACGTAGGTTTTAAACAAGATATACGAGAGATTGATTGCATTAATTTTCATCGTTCAAGTTCAGTTGGATTGGTTAAAAGGATGACGAAGCTTCCCTTGTATGATTACTCTATGGAAAATGACATAGCAAAGTTCCTTGATAATGAGTTTAGTACCACCATACTTATATTGAGATTATCTTATTAATACGGAGTATGTTATTAATAAAGCCAAACTAATCACTAACCTAAAACTGGTTTCGTTTATCGCCCGATCCATCCGTTCATCCACATATATGGCGGATACCTAATGGAAAATGAGTTAGCGGTACCCGGTGGCGTCCAATCTCAGCGTCACCCTCTCACATGCAATAAGTGGGAGACCCCAATAATAAATGATGCATTTGAGAGGATGGCGCCGGGATTGGGCATAAGCTTCACCAAAAACAGATGAATTGTATGAAGTTTTTACACTAGTGGATGCGCGCGTAGGTGAATCTTGACCTGACTCAAAAATCAAAACTCGATCCATTACCATCCCATATCGTATCTAACCCGATTAAATCGAATTCGATTAAGCTTTAGACATTCCCAATTGGGTCAAACCGCAAAAAGGAGAACAAAAGCAGTTTGAGTTAAAGATGCAGAAAAAGAGCCCAGAGACATGCCAATTTCTGTTGCAAGAAACATGAGAGCTTTGTCTCTATTTCATTCCTCTAACAATGGCGGAATTCGAATTTTCCATAGAATCCCGCTTCACAGACCTCAACAACAACAATATAGAGCATACGGTTTCCTTAATTTACATCTGAAAAACAAAATCTGCAATTCCAAACAATTTTATTCTCGACATTCTTACTCAACTTCTTCTTCTTCTAATGGTTCTAAGAATGGATTTCTAAATTGGTATCTGAGGATGCTCGATACTCGCCCATTTATTACAAAAAGCATTTCTTCATCCTTAATTTTCGGCGCTGCTGATGTTTCTTCTCAGGTTATTCATTTCCTTGTATCAAATTTACAAATTATTGTTGTTGTTGTTGTTCTTGCTTCTCTTATTTTCCGGCAATATTTATGAACTAGATTCCATTGTTGCTGTTATAATTGATTCTCATGTTAATTATTTGTTCTTGGGAAGTTCTATTATACGGAGTATTTATTTCCTATTATGCCCCCTCACTCGAGTGCCCATTTGGCTCGAAGAGTGGTTAGTGCAGAGGCCCCCTCATACCATGTGCCGAAATTCCATTGGCTGCCAGGATTTAAACCCTCGGTCACAGTTACTCTGATACCATGATAGATGAACCATCTCAGCCAATCTTAAGATGATGGTTGATGTCCAACGATTATAATTGTTCCTATTAAACTCTATACACTAGTCTGTACCATGACGTCTTTGATTGTCTTCAATAACGTGTTTATTACTTTGATCTATTAAATCACCCATTAAACATTCCTGTTACTTACTAACCTACTCAATTACCTATTTGAATTACCTCCCCATTAACCCAGCCAATATTTTTTCGACCTACCTAACAATTCATGAAATCTTCGTTATTGTTTCATGCATCATCAAAGAGGTTCCATCTTTTTATTTTATGATGCTTCTTATAGAGGAGGATGACGCGACGTTAATGGGTGAAAATGGAGGTTGAAGGAGGGTTGTTGGGTGTTTGGGGAGGGAAGAAGGTAATGACGCGTTGGAAGAAGTCATGATGAGGAGTAAGTATGAAGTTTAGGGCACCACGAAGGATATAAAAAAGGAAGGTGTACAACTTACAACATAGAGTTTCCGGTTGTTCTTTGTGTAATTTCTTCTTGACAAAAAATTCACTTGGCATGATAGTGAATTTCTCCTTGAATCCATTTCTTATTAGAAATAAGGAGAAAACGAAAATGATAAGAGCCATTTACAATCCAAGACTTCAAGTCCGGGGGCAAAAATGTAGATTGAACATTTCATGGGTGAGCTAGTAATGTAATCTCTTAAGTTAGGTGAAAAATCCAAAAAAAAAAAGCAAACTAAATTATTCATATTTTTCATTGTTTGAGGCCATAACTGTTACTAGCTATGAAAGAACCATCTCAATCAAAACCAAAAGCGTAAGCTGACCCAATCAGTGGTTTTATAGCTCAATATTAGACCCCTTGCTCTGTCAGCATACTTTGGGTTATGATTTATCTTCGGTGTGTTTGAAAGTGATGGGTAGTATATACATTATGAATTAACACGTACATTCCTGGTCAATCAATATAATTTAGAGGATCACTGACTCACTATCACGCAAGTTTCAACAATTAGATTTAGAGCACAATGATCTCTTATGATTCTTCTTGAACGTTGGTCATTCTATGCACGCGACATCTTCTTTGTTGATGTGAAAGTCGTGTTAGTTAGAATTGTGAGCCATTAGATTTGTGGGGGTAATGCTTCATATCCTTTTAAGAGGCTCGTATACGGGTGCAAAGCTTGAAACTTTTGATCCATGACTCCTTGGTTATGAATTTGTTGACACTTATGAATTTTTTGACACTGTAATTTGAATTTTAAATTCTCCCCCAGGGGCGCTCGCCCCCGCTAGCCACCCCTAGTTCCACCACTGTTTCTTACCCTTGGTGTTCTTGGTTGCTAAATTGAAGTCTGTAACAGCCAAAAGATGATCCTAATCCCAGCTCAGTAAATAAGATCTGTTCACTTCGCTGCATAACATGAGATATGAGATCAACTTATTACTGTACGTTTATCATTGGTAACTTCAAATGGTATTGCCAGTTCTGTTCTTTACCACACCTTCGAGGAAACTGGATTATGTTAGGCAATCAAGACTTCAGTAAATATGAGACTTGATTATATATATGATCTAGACTTCGTAAAAAGAGGGAGGGGGTATGAACTTAACTGTTCCTTCAATCAGCCACTCAGTTGATAAAAAAATAGGCATTTTGATTTAGTCTCTCAAATTGACCGACTGTTTAGGGCTTAATAAATACGACTTACTGATTTCCAATAATCTCTACAAACTGTGTAGCTTCTCAATTATAGAGAGAAATAAATCTGATTGAACAAGGCTCACTCCTGGTTTCATAAAAAGCTTGAGTTGAATGTGATTTCTCTAAATGGACTTTTGAGAGAAGGTTAAAGTACAATGACTTGCATTTCTTTGCAATTTTGTTCTAGTATCTAATATCTATTGAATTGTTGGTGTTTTTCATAATATTACCTAAGGTTTTGGTAGCAGATTATCACTCTTTCACCATCTGAATCATACGACGCGTTCCGTACACTACGTATTGCTGCATATGGTTTGTTAATTATGGGACCATCGCAACATGTCTGGTTCAATAATCTCTCAAGGGTTTTGCCTGGCCGTGATGTAGTCACAACCTTGAAGAAGATTTTCACAGGACAAGTTATCTATGGGCCTATTATGAATACAATTTTCTTCTCATACAACGCTGCTCTTCAAGGTAAACTAAATCTAATCATGCTTATTAGCTATATGATACAGTTCATCAAGGATTCCTTTTATTTATTCGGTAGACCAATATGTTAAACAGTTTCAGGAGATAATCTGTACTTTTAGTATACAAAAGCTTTAAAAGTCATAACAAGGCACCGAAAACAAGATTTCTGGGTTATGTTCTGACTGGTATGAAGAAAAGAGTGGCAGAGTAAGGTTTGTTTTTTGGGGAAATGTTGTTGCCTTTAATATTTGGCAAGAAGAAAACGATATTCAAAACTCCATCAGAAAAGCAGTTAATGTTATGACTCTCTGCTCTTAGGAATGAGCCTTTGCTTGAGATGTTATGTACGCAAGATTGAACCCTTTGGAAAATCATTTCACTGTCATTAGGAAATTACAAGCTATAATTAATCTCCCGCACCTTCTTCCAAGTTATGTTTCTTAGACTCGATCACAAGTGTTGACACGGCTGCATGTTGGAGTTTTTGTCAAGACTGTTTTGTGTTAAATTTCATGTTTTCGCCCTAAAATAAAGCATCTTTGTGCCGTTACTCGTGTTGTAAGAAATATTGTGTCAACACATCAAAGTTACAGTTCAAGTTCATTTTGTCAATTCTTTTGTTGTTAAGGTGTCTAAGCTGTTGTTTCGGGGTTTGATGTAAGGTGAAACAAAGGAGGATATTGTTGCTAGATTGAAGAGAGATCTTCTCCCAACGTTGAAGAATGGTCTTATGTACTGGCCAATGTGCGATTTCTTGACATTCAGATTTATCCCTGTCCATCTACAGGTAACTCTATTTGATTTGCGGTTTAAGTGTCTAAGTTTCCAAAATACACTTTTTTTTTTTTTTTTTTACTTGTGGAAGTGGTAATCACTAGGTGTTCAGTCTTTGTGCCCGACCCTTTCCCTTTGGTTTGATGGTCTGCTTTGACTAATAATCTCTAGAGATACGATGTAGAATTTATCTCGTTTTGAATTTTCCAAATAACTTTTGTCATATTATTATTTTCCAAAATTTTTAACTATTACGGAGTATAAATTATAAGAGCATGCCTGTCGAAGTCAGTCAAAGGGATAATACAAATACGATGGAGAGGGCATTAAATATCGTCTGTTACTCTGTAGTGTGTTTACTCTTTAATCTCGGTCACTGCACCATCAATGTGGCTAATGGTTTGCTACTTCGATACTGCCTCGAGCCTTTAATACCGTTATAAAACAATCACACGATGTCGTAGCCTTGATTAATACCATGTTTAGAGTGAAAATTATCGACTTATAGTACTTGTATAAACTCTCTCAGGCAGCTAATGAAGTTTTGTTTTTTTGGCCATCTGCAGCCATTGGCAAACAGCTCTTTCGCGTACTTGTGGACAATCTATTTAACTTACATGGCAAGCTTGAAGAAAGTGGGCGAGAACTGAGGAATATTATCCTGTTTTGCTGTAGACTTTTTCACACTAACACTTTAATGAACTTGGAAGAATTTTGTTAGATAAAATAACTTCTGTTTTACTATCTGTCTATCCACCATTGAAGACTTCCTCAGGCTTGGAGAATAGGGAGAAAAGGATTCAGATTTCCAAATTGTTGTAAACTAGTATGAGCCACCACGCTGAGTACTCTCTTGTTTGTGATAATTATCAGAATTAGCGAATTTTTTGTAGGAGATGGTTACTGTTTTATACATACGAGTAAAATTCAATATAAAATGGTCCGTCTCATGTCTGCATCACAATCACATATATACGAGTCGGTTTTTTTCTCTTCCTCGACTGGTCCAACCTTGATGTGTAAGTTTTGGAACCACCAATTCTTGATGGTCAATATCACTGAACGGCTCGACAATAAGTGTAATCCTCGTCCACGGTGGGCATTCTTGATGGTCAATATCACTTTAGACATCATATTCGAAAAATGAGTAGGCTGAATAATATCCCCTTTCCTTTGTCCTTAATGTCTAAGATTTTCTTCTTGTACTGTAGTACAGTTCGAGATAGGAAGGATTAAGGTGTACTAGTCTCGTACAAATATAGACTTCCTTCACTGTGATCACGGTTCACGGATAGTTATATAGTTTTGTTATCCACTTTGGATTTCAACCCTTTGTCCGACTGGTGGATTTAAACGGTTATGTCTTCAGACGAACAATTTTAATCTGAAACAATGAGTTGGAGTTTTGAGACCTTTATCTCATCATTTCGAATGAGTGAGGTAAGTTGAAGCCACCGGCTTTCATACCACCTCGAAAGAGTTGGACAAGAATGTCCAATAGAAGCCATGAAGTCAGCAGCCTTGTTGGCTTCACGAAAGCAATGTTTAATTATCACTTCATCGAACAAATGAAGGTCTAATTTCACATCCTTG
>JAYMSF010001472.1:0-11989 GCA_036897335.1 Silene vulgaris
TTGTTGAAACTTCATATGGTTATCGAGTCTGATTCGATGAATGCAGTAAGGTGGTGCACCGAGGATAATGGTGGTCCGTTGAACTTGGGTTATATGCTGAATTTTATTCGGGAATGTCGGAGATGGTGGCCTGGACTAGAAATTATGTATGCAGGCAGGAAGTCGAATTCAGTTGCTGATCGCCTTTCTAAACAAGGTCTTGAAAGGAGTGCAGATTTTGTTGTCTGGATGTAACCTGATGAAGCCGTGAAGGTTATGGGAGCTGAATTTGGGAGCTTTTTGTGAAGCGGTGAAGGTTTGCTGAATGATCTTCATTAATATATGATGATGATGATGATGATGATGATAATGGTAATGGGGCTTTTGTGTATAAAATGCCGTAACTTTTGGAACTTTCGAGTTCTGCCTTAAATAGGCTGTAATGTTATCAAACTGTAAGTTAGGCATTAGTGCTTAGAATGCTAATTGCTGGTGCGAGTTGTTGTTATTATTATGTGCATAACTCTAATTGCCGCACCTATAGAACTCATGGTATCAAATTTTGTTGTCGTACTGTATGCCAAAGATCTGTCTTTTTGGCTGAATCATGTTGTCTTTATAAAATCCTTCCATGTTTGCAGATATTTAGATACCGGTATATAGTGTTCAGTTTCTGCTATATTGCTTTCTGCGAACCTGTTATTATGTTTTCTCTTTGTTATTTATCACCTTTTCACCTGACGGTGGCTGTTTTAAAGAATTAAAGCACCGATGCTGATGTACATTTTTGTGGTGAAAAGATCTGTTGGGTTATGACTTATGAGAATCAGCTAATGACATTCAGGTTGCAGTAAACAAAATAGGTAGACGAAGATTGTTGATACAAATTGGTTTTCCTGGAATGTAGAAACGATTCCTTGCAGAAGATTACAGTAAGATATACATTAATGATCAACCAAGCTTGGCAAGAACATCGTTGATGCTAGATACGGTCTCAGCATAGTATTTCTCTGCTTCTGAACTGCTCTTGATCTTTGCAGCATGGTCCAACTGTAACAAATAACAGCAGATTTGAGAAATTCCTCACAGATATACTAGGATATCAACATTTAAAAATAGAATGGAAAGAACATGAACTCACGTTGTCGATGGTAGTGAAAAGCTTGCCAGTGAGCTCCTTGAGGGATTTCTTCTCCTCCTTCGGCTTTGCAGCAATGACGGTGTTGAGGTCATAACGAAGGTATGAGGCCCTGAGTCGAAGGTCATTTTGGACATATGGCCACGCCTTCTTGTCGATAGATGATTTGACATTGACTATTTCCTTGGCAGACTCCTTTACTCTTGTGGCTGCCTCGGTTGGGGACAGAGGTTGGAGGTAAAACCTTTCTTTCAAAGGTAATTGAAAGTCTCTTGCTTCATCTGAGTTCAATGTTCCGGCTGTCAATATAAACATGTTACTGAACCATCAGAATATTATCGATAGTTGCACATTCAGAGCTTCACAGGCTCTTGTCTAGATCGGCACTCGGTCACTCGCGTGTCAGGTACAAGTTGGGTAATTTCGGGTACTGGTTAGGTCCTGATATTTTCTATCTAGCTACCGGATGAGTCAATCAGGTTTGAGTTGGGTGATGTCGAGTTTGGTCAATATTGAGTTTAACAATGATCGGGTCAACCACAGATTGAATCGAGTCATTAGGAAAATTGAGTCGAGAATTACAGACAACTACTGTTTCACAATCAAAATAAAAGGCGCTATCACGCCACCACCCTTAAAAAAACCAAACTTTAGCGATAAGGAATACTTACGGAGACCACCAGACGGTGGAGGAGGAGGACCAACAGGGATTTGCTTAGCTTCAGCAAGAACTGCCTGAACAAAAGAACCAGAAGCAATACCAGCAGCAACCAGTCCCAACATAGCTCGGCGACTAGTATCCATACTCTCAACAGACACTTGCTGAGCTCGGACGCTCAAGCCCGTCCTAGGGACAGCAACACGTCCGGTGTTTGGTGCCACAAGGCGGATTGAGCCACTTAGCTTAAGGCTTCCATCCAAGACAGCTTGAGACGAACCACGTAAACCCGACATTGAAGCCATTGCTTGAGCCATACTGATATCTCACAGAGTTCAGGTTAGTTTAGTGATATAGTTTTGTGACAAGAGTTGAATAAAACAGTGAGAAATGTGGAAATATAATTATTTAGTGAAGGGAGTGTGAGGTGGATGGTTCTCCAATCAGGGTTGGTTTTGTTGCCAACACCTTATCTTATGTGGGTCCTGTTTGGATCATATTTGGATATGAGATTAGCCACTAACTGACTGACATGTGTGTGTTTTTTTTTTTTTTTTTTTTTTTTTTTGTGTGTGTTGTACACTTGATCTTGTTATGATTTTGGCTACTAATGGCGCGCCACGTGGATGTCGTAAATTTTCTTGGTCAGTGATCAGTATGGCAATTTACTGATTTTCCAACATTTGAGATGGGTTGTTCACAGTCTCATGGTGACGGTTCGTTCTGGTTTTCAGCAATATTAGCGCTTCTCGTTGAAGCAGCTAGCGTAGTCATATGCTCATTTATCGGTCGATGTAGTGCTAATGTCAGCCAGCTTAGCGGGTTTAGTTATTCATGGTAAATGATCATATACTGCAATGAATGAATTTATGTCGTGACTTGCTTAGTTACGTTGCCCGATCTAGTTGTGATTTTGGCTACTAATGTCGCGCCACATGGAAGTCGGAAAATTTCTTGGTCAGTATGGTAATTTACTGTTTTCTGACATTTCAGATGAGTTGTTCTTGTTCAATGTTCAGTCTCATGGTGATTTTTGACGGTTTTATCGGGGTTTCAGCAATCTCAGCAAGCGTAAACGCGTTGTCATATATGATCATATAGCGCAACGAATGACTTTCGTTCGCATGTTGCAATGCCTGATTATTAGTCTGGGAGTTACAATTCTGGAATGTAATTTATTTTCCACATCTTTTATAACGTAGATAACCTTAATTACAGATCAATGAAGTTTTTGATACTAATTATGTTTAAATTTAATTAGTTTGAAAATCACATGCTGACCTAATTAACTATCCAGATAATCACATGTCTCACCAAACTAAAAAAATCTACTAGTCAAAGACAAAATTTGGTGCATAGATGATTATTTATAAAGACATAAACCTTAAACTTACAAATAATAAAAAACATTAAAAGAAAGTCGAAAAATGGCGGAAAATCAGGTTGATGTTAAAGAGATGATAACAAAGAAAGCTTGTGTTGTAGGTGGTACTGGATTTGTTGCATCCTTGCTTGTTAAATTGTTGTTGGAGAAGGGCTATGTTGTCAATACGACTGTTAGAGACCCGGGTAACGTTTTTGTTTGTTGTATTTGTGTGACATCTGATAAAACTGGAACGATATGTTATTTTTTCTGTTTTCTTGGGTGTCCGAGTTTATGATTTTGATGTTGTCAGATTAGATGTTTTAGATAGTAAGATATATGTGAGGTTTTTTAAGGTTAGATGTACGTAGCTTTACTTATCTTATACTCCGTAAAAGACAGAGACGGTTTCTTTCATAACGTAATTGCACTGTAAAATGCATCGACGACTAATGTCAATTTTGTAATTTCAGATGATGAACAGAAGATATCTCATCTCTTAGCACTGCAAGATTTGGGAAAGTTGAACATTTTTCGAGCAAATCTTACTGACGAAGGGAGTTTTGATGCTGCAGTACAAGACTGTGACGTAGTTTTCCTGGTTGCGACTCCTGTCAACTTTGCTTCTCAGGACCCTGAGGTAATACAATTTCTCAATTTTATCTGTATATTATTTTTGGTTTCGTCTAAAGGAAGACATAATGACAATTTTGTTGCTGACGGTGTTTTGAACACTAGTCATTACGCTACTAACATCTGCACATGATACGTAATTTATGAGGGACTAACGTTGGTGATTTTCATGTCATATAAAATTTATGCGGGACTAATATATGCAGAATGACATGATCAAGCCAGCAGTCCAAGGAGTAACCAACGTTCTACAATCCTGCACCAAGGCGAAGTCTGTCAAACGGGCCGTGATGACCTCATCAGCAGCTGCAGTGACGATCAACTCTCTCCCTGGGACTGGCATTGTTGTGACCGAGAAGGACTGGACTGATGTCGATTTCTTGTACTCGGAAAAACCACCTACTTGGGTAGCCACATTTAGCCACCATATCGTTTTACATGTCATTTTTGGCGTTAAAGGCGAAAGCCAAAGAGTAATAAGACTTGTTCAATGCAGGGTTACCCTGTTTCTAAAACCCTAGCAGAGAAAGCGGCTTGGAAATTCGCTCAGGAAAATAACCTCGACCTTATTACAGTAATTCCAACTCTAATGACGGGTGCTTCTCTTACTCCTGATGTTCCTAGCAGCATTAGCCTCGCGGCAAGCTTGATGACAGGTCAGTTTCACTCGATTAACTCACATTTGGGCTTACTGATTTATTCCGTTCTTTTGGTGTAAGGGAACCAGATAGCCCACAAGACAAATTTGATGTTGTCGGTTTTTTTTGGTAACAACAGGAAATTATTACATAATTTTATTTGCAGGAAATGAGTTCCTTGTTGGTGCGTTGAAGGGTATGCAGATGCTATCAGGATCAATCTCAATTACCCATGTCGAAGATGTTTGTAGAGCTCATATCTTTATAGCAGAAAAAGATTCAGCTTCAGGCCGTTACCTATGCTGCGCCGAAAACACAAGTGTTCCTGAACTTTCCGCATTCCTAAGCAAGAGATACCCTCAGTATACCGTTCCAACAGAGTAATGTTTAAACTCGTCTAATCATCTTAATTAGACGGATAATATATATCTCGCTTTTCTGACACTAGACAAGGCTGGTGGGTTTTGGTTGGGTCGTTCTTTGACAGGTCTAATATAGTCAATGTTTGAATGGTAATTTGCAGATTCGGCGAATTCCCCTCCAAGGCAAAGGTGATCATTTCCTCCGAGAAGCTTGTTAAAGAAGGATTCGAGTTCAAGTATGGGATCGAGGCGATTTATGATCAAACTGTGGAGTATCTGAAGGCCAATAACATCTTGAAGAATTGATAAGGAAATGAATTGTGCATGGAAGTCACATTTTATGCATTGTAATGTAATAGTACTGAATAATAATTACCATGCTGATTGCAAGTGCTTGTAAGTTGTAACAATGTTGCTAAATTGTATGGGAACAAAAGAATTGAAACATGAAGGTTGTTGGCAAGTTAAGATTTGAAGTTTCGTCTACCTGGATAATACTCTCTACGTTCAGTCCAATTCATTACATTTTTCAAATTTTCCTCACGTGCTTGATAAGATAGACAAAAGCACAATTGCCTTCCAGAAGATACCCGCTTGGTCGTGGCAATTCTTCTGCCATAATCCATCTTATCATCGCGGATCTAGCTGATCTTAATGTTGTAATTTTAGTTTTAAATAATGTTCATATATGTATATGTATTAGGTATGGCTTTGTAATGCTAGATTTAGCTATCGGGTTTCTGGTGCTACCTAGTCGAGTAGCTTACGTTGTTGCTTGTAAAACATTCTAAATTATTCTCCTTACGTTGTCAAAAAAAAAAAAAAACAAAAAAAGATAAGATAGACAAAATGGTAGTACCTCATATAACTTTACGCACACTTTTTTTACCAAACAAATATTACTTCGTAAGATGGATTACGTACATCAATTGGTCTCTCTTAATCAATCGCAATTATCTTATGTTTAAAACAGGTCTAAAGAATATGCCAAGACCCGACAAAATTGACCTGGCTGAATAATTCGACTCGACACCCTATCCAAGGACTCGAACCAATACAACCCGACCCGAATGTTTGTTGTTGCATGATCATTTTCCATAAACATCTTGATAATCCAAAATCACCCGATTCTACCCGAGCTGACCCGGTTTCGACCTCGACCCAGTTAACGATTTATTTGATTATTTATAGAAATGTCCGTCTTAAACGAGAATTCAGGTGTACATTCATAGATCTCCCACCTGTGAGATGAGAGTATGAGACCATCACTCTCACACGAAAACAACACAATCTCCTCCTACAATTCCAATTCTTAATCCAACAACAAACAAAAATAAATCAAAAATATAGTACAAATCATAACCCTCGATTTTTCCCCAAATTCTCCTCAAAACCATTTTCCGCGCTTCTCTCATCAAATCCTCAAAAACCCACATCACAATTCATTCATAAACATTGAAACAACACAAACAATCTCAAAAAAGTTGCGGAGAAAATGTCGAAAAAGAAAACTTCAGGTGGTAATACAATGACACTCAAAGATTTTCATGGTGGTTCAATCCCTTCTGATCTTCCTCTTCCTTCTGCACCCGGAGTGTATGTCTCTCTTTCTCTCTCTCTCTCTCTCTCTCTATCGATATCGTTTTTGTTTAAGATCGTCTCGTATAAGTTTTTGTCTTGATTATTGCTAGTTAGGGTTTCCTTTTGGGAAAATTGTAGATCTAGGGTTATTATTTGATTTGATTATTCTGTTTTTTCTTGTTAGATTTGATCTGGGTTTGATTCTTGTGTTGATTTTAGGGAAGAAAGTTGTGATCTTTTTGGATTTTTAGATTGAAGAATTATTTATTTATTTATTTATTTTGTTATGAATTTGATTTGTGATTAGGGAAATGTTGTGGGGTTGAATCGTGGGTTGATTAGAGTGAAGAAAGTTATGATCTTTTTCGTTTTTTAGAGTGTTTTTTTTGTTATTTATTTTGTGGGATTGAATCGTTGGTTGATTTTAGGGAAGAAAGCTGTGATCTCTTTGGGGTTTTTTTAAGATTGTAGGATTATGAGGTTGATCTTGCTTTTGAAGACTGTTTAGTTAAATTTGATGTTTGATTAGGGAAATGGTGTGGGATTGAATCGTCGGTCGATTATAGAGTAGAAAGGTTGTGATTTTTTGGGTTTTTAGATTTTTGAGACTGTGAGTTTGATTCTGTTTTTGTATGTTTTTTTTTGTTATATTTGATGTTTGATAAGGAAAATGATGTGGGATTGATTCATGGGTTGATTTCGAATATGAAAGTTGTGATCTTTTCGGTTTTTTAGATTCTAGGTTTGTTAAGGTCGATTTTGTATTTTTTTTCCGAATGTTTTTTGTTGTGTTTGATGTTTATTAGGAAAATGATGTGGGTTTGAGACGTGGGTTGATTAGAAAGATTGAAGTTGTGATATTTTTGGATGTATATACTGTAGGATTGTGAGGTCGACGAATGATCATCGACCAGGATATGACCGGCAAATGTCGTGGGGGAACTCAGTAAACAGGTCATCGGATCATAGATTGCGACCGAGTTCGTCTGGTTCGATGCGGAACAATAGTTTGGATGATAAGACGCCATTTTTGAGTACTAGTGCTAATATAGGTAGGAACTTCGATGAGGATGAGCGGAAGCCGCTTGATGGTGGTTCATTTGTCCCTCGTAGGATTGTAAATGATGATATTATTCGAGGCCCGGTTATGCGTTCTGAGCCGAGGGTGGATGTAGGGAGGGTTGCTGGAGGTCGGGAGAGCTTAGGGTTAGGTGTTGGCGGAAATTCGTACTCTGCTAGGGTTGTGGAGGGTGGGAACTCAGGTGCAGTGACTTTGGGTGTGAGATCGAATCCGTGGGGTGTAAGGAAAGAGGTGGCTGGTGTGGGCCCTGTCGGGGTTGTGGTGAATGAGACAGTGTCTAATACACGGGGTGGAGGACAGAGCACTGCGTCGAAACTTGCTCAAGCAAGTGCACTTGATCAGATTTCTTCTGGGAGGTGGCAAACTAAGCCAATTCATCATCAAGTTGATGTAGAGGTTATTAGGCAGTCGGAATCTCCAAGTAGCTTGTATGTGAAGGAAAATGAGTACTTTGGTGGTGGTGGTGTTGGTCGTGGGAGTGAAAAGGAGTACATTGATACTACATTAGTGAGGCATGTGGAAAGGGGGCTTGTTATTGACGAGGGAATGCGAGGTAATTTTAAGGAGGTGCCTGGTGTAGAGAGGGTGCGATCTCCTGTTGTTTCTGATGGAAGAGAAAAAAGTTCAGTGTTGTTTACTAATAATGGTCAACCGGCTTACCCTGAGGGAAAATATGTGAATTCTGAGTCGCTGGTACATCCAGAGGAAAAGATATCCGAAAAGCCTAAGCTGAAGTTGCTACCAAGAACAAAGCCACTTGGAGTCCCAGAACCATCTATTGTCGATTATAAGCAGGTGCCCTAGTTATTTCATGACTGTGCTATATTGATGATGATAAATTGTACTTTGATATGTATTGTTTCATTAATGTGCACTTGTTATTTGTTTTCGTAATGAAGGATCCTCAACAGCGGATCAGTAACAGTCACTCAGAAATGGGTTCCAAGGGACATGGAAATGCCAGGCATGTGAAGCCAGGTTTAGCAAGCAGTGAAGTAAGTCATGTGAAGCCTGGATTAAGTAGCAGCGAGGCAGCAAACCAAGTTGTAGAACGCCCAAAATTGAATTTGAAGCCGAGGTCTCAGCCACTTGATCAATCAGAAGTAAACAACGAAAGAAAAAGGTATGCAACTTGTAAAGCTATCCAATTGGTTGTAAATTTTTGATGGCGAAGAAGTATTTTGTTATCGGTCTGTTATCAATTTGATTAATTCACTTTGTGGTAGCATGATTGAGATGCTTATGCCCTAATGTATGTGCTGGACCAGTTGGTAATCTCGTAGGCCTGTAATGTGAAGTGTGGGTAGTTCGTTAGGCTACCCTTAAATTCTACTCGTAGGTGATTAAGATCTAGTAACTGTTTGTTGGCTCTTTTTGGGCGAGTCTTTGGTATATTCAATAATTCAAGCGAAACTTCGGATCGAATAGAATTGGAGGTTCTATGGCCAATGGCTTTGGTGAATTTGCTGAAAGTCTGCTTTGATGGCCAAAAAAGGATGAATCTAGTGTGATGGCTGTTTTGAGACTAAACAACAGTAGGAGTGTGGCGGTGGTCTCGAGGCAATAGTTAGTTTTTGGACGTCTTATCAATTAATTGATGCTCATGCTAGCTTGATGTGTTGATGACAATTCTCCTGATAAAAGTTGCATATGTTGTACTTTTTTTAGTGTCATAGAATTTTTAGTAAATTACCAAGGGAATGTTGTATAGTTCTTGACTTTTTGGTATCTATCTTTCTTCCTGTTTCGCGCTTTGTAGCATAGGCTATAGTCTCATATCATGGAGCATGGATACCCCCTCACATTCTTTGAAAAAGCACCCTTTGATGAATATATTATATATGTGAGTAGTATTTTATTCAAAGGGTGCTTTTCCAAAGAATGAGAGATAGTATTTGCCTTGTGTAGCATATTATGGCAAATAATGCAATTTAGCATCACATATTGCGTACCTGTTTCTTATGTAGGATTTGCCATTTGAATTTTACAAGTTACCCTGCCAAAAAATGACCATGTCTTTTGCTTACAATTTTTGCAGGGTTCCTCTGTTTGGTGGTGCACGTCCCCGAGAAACTGTGAGTATCGATATTATACTTGGAGACTACAAGTTGGTGTTATAATGTTACTCGCCTCTTCACTTTGGTAGCGTGTCCGACACGACACTTTATTTTAGACCAAAAGAATTGAAAATATCGCGGAAAATAAGCGTATCCGACACCCCGACACCGTGTCGTGTTCAACACTTACCGCCCGAGTAACATAGTTCTTAGATAGATATCTCGTTGCCTTCTGTTCAACAAAATTGTCCAAACAGTCAAATTTACTATGTTCTAGTTTCCAGTGATGTTTTCATGTTCTATCATTTTTCGGACATGGTGAATGAAAAGGGATTAGCGAAGAAGGGAAAGGACACATATTCCTTTCTAGTTCTATTTGTTATCTGGGAATTTATGAATGTATCAATATCTAGCTTTGTCTTGGTGCACTTTTTCTTCTGCTGATGGTGTTTCTTATGGCAAAGGTTCTGAAGGAGCGTGGAGTTGATGATGTAGTCAACAGCAATGAAGAAACACAGGGACCAAGCAGGTATGGGATCTATATGCTCCCATGATTGACCTTGGTTACTCAAATACATCCCAAACTTGTGTTACCTCCAGTACATATGATGGACACGGGTACATATCCTAGTGTCGGACACAATAAGACTCAACTTTGTACTTGTTTAGACACGTGGAGTCTGTCCTAACATGAATATATGGGTGTGGGGACAAGTCTTCAAAACATCAATACATAATTTAAATTTTCAAGTATCAAGGTTTTTCAAAATGAAGTAAAAAAAGTTGTTTGAGAAGTGTCGGATTGGTAAGGGTAGGGCACAAATTCCGTATACATATCCTTGAGTGAAGAGTCTAAGTCTGAAACTTCCTATATCCTTACTTGACTATCTGAGTTGTTTGTGAAGGATAAGAAAGGACATTCCCCGGACTGAAGTTGTGCCTGCACACACAAGTATCCAACGCCATGCTGAAAGGGTCCCAAATCATTCCATTAATCATAGGGCTGGAACTGGAAGAGGCCATGACAAGAAAGAGCAGCAAACAGATGCTCAAAAGGCTGATACACAAAGAAATAATTGGAGAAATGAGAATTGGAGAAGCACGAAAGACAATGAAAAGCAGCCGCCTAAGCAAGAGAGGCCCGCTTCACCTGAGACCTGGCGTAAACCTGTTGAGCAGTCAAAACCCGCTGATGCTCACAACTCACTGCGTTTTGGCAAAGCAGTTTCTGCTGTTGAACTTGCTCAAGCATTCTCAAATCCGGTGTCTGACCCGAAATCACTTGATCGCTTTTCTGGTCAGAGAGGACTTCCTGGTCGTACCCAGATTCCCTTTTCACGGCTTACAGGTCCGCCAACTAGGCCGCAGCTCAATGGTTACTGATTCGGTCAAGCTGTCCGAGCTCACAAGTGATTTGGAGTAAGAAAATTTTCACTTTGGGACCCCTTGGTTTGGCTAATTCCATTTTCGTGTCTTGAGGGTTGACATCTTTTCCTTATAGAGACCCAAGATTTGAAAATCATTATCAAACAAAATATTCAAGGTGAATTTCGAAATAATTTTATCAAAAAGTACTTTCTAATATTTAAATACATATGGTTTGGATGAAAATTTTGATAAACAACTTTTTAGGTCTTCAAAGTGGACTACAAGTCTACAACCTAACCTTAACTCATAAAATGGCATTAGTGAACCTTCAGGACAAGATGGAATTTGCGCAAATCAGAGGGCACCAAAGTGAATATCTTCCTCGAGTAATAGTTGAATCGACTCTTAGGAGCAAGGGTGATAGATAAAGGATGTCGGCCATTCTTTTCTCTTTTCTTTTTTTTCTGAGATCAACGAGTTCTGAAGAGGCAAGAGTTTACGTATATTTGTCCATGATTGACGATGAATTGATGACGGCTGGGGTACATTTTTGCAACATCATGGTAGTGGACTGCTGGTGCTAACTTTGGCGTGGATGATATTTGTCTACAATGTTTGAGATGAATGCTTATTCCTTGCGGAGAATTTCTTGGGCTTTATTAGTCGCATAAGTTCTTCGCTGTATTTGATTGTATGGAGATCATATTCATACACAATGTCTTTAGCTCGACATTTTCGATCATTTCATGGGTAAAGAGTTTGGCTTTAACCTGTTTGATCAAGGCTTGTGCTAAAAGAAAGCTTTGACATGAGAAAGATGGTTCAATATAGTAGTTTGACCCCATTAATCAGGCAGTTTATGGAATTATGGATGAGACACTTATGGTAGGACTAACTAGTAATTCAATTCATCATGCGACGGATTGACGGGAGGACATGCGAAAAAAAAAAAACACACTTTTATTTCCTTGAAAATAAATTTGTATGAAAATTTGATATTTAATGTAGACACTAATTTAAAAATGTCACTCATCATAATACGATGGTTGTTTAACAAATACTCCCTCCCATTCATTATAAGTGTCCCATTTTATTAAAATACTCCACCTATATATTCAAACAATGGGACAC
>JAYMSF010001473.1:0-11988 GCA_036897335.1 Silene vulgaris
TGGATAAAGCATTGTTAGTAAATGATGTGATAATGATCCTGCCACTTTTTTGTCTAATCTTTGAGTTCTTGGCTTATATGACTCGCTTCTTAAAATCCCCGTGTATTTTCAGGGTAATCTGAACTTAATCACTCAGGCATTAGCAGCAGTTGGCCATAAGATGGAAGTCATACCAGACCCTACAACTGTCCACTTTCATCTACCAAATAACCTTTCTGTTCAAGTGCACAGACACTACAGCGACTTTGTCACTGAATTGACTAGTAAATTTCCCCATGAGAAAGAAGGTATTGTCAAATTCTATGGGGTGTGTTGGAAGGTCAGTTTCGAATTAGGCTATTTCGGCCTTCTTCAAGTTATCATGTTCGTGTCATCTGAGATCAAAGATTAATAGTTTCATGCATTATGTAGATCTTTAATGCGTTGAACTCATTGGAGTTGAAGTCACTTGAGGAACCTCTGTATCTATTTGGACAGTTCTTTCAGAAGCCTCTTGAATGCTTAACCCTTGGTAAGTCATTTCTATCTGTCCCAATTATAATTTGATTAGCGAAGAAGATAAGTTAGGCAATTTAAAAGTGTATTATCTATTTATCTGACAGTTGCTTGGTTAGTATGTGTCTCTGTGTTTCTCCACTAGCTTACGATATTACCTTGGCTCTGAAAGTTGAAAGAATGTGTAAACTTATATGTTCAGTTTGCGAAAAATGTTTTGCCTAAAGTTCTCGGCTGAATTTTTCATGAGCACTTGTCTTGGCTGGTTGGGGTACGTCTTCAGTAATTTTGACCTCCTTAGACACTCGCTTTGGCATTATACACACTGTATTGTAGTGTCGCTTTTTCCCTCATGACCCTTTTAGACAGACCTAATCATTATACGTCTGCTTGCTAAGATTCATTTGTGAGCATGCCAACATATGGAACCCTGTTATCCAATATGAGACTGGTGCATGCTTAATGTCTAAAGTCCTGTTACTTCTCTTCTTCCAGCCTTTTACTTACCGCAAAATGCTGGAGAAATAGCTCGAAAATATATTAAGGATCCTGAACTGTTGTCCTTTATAGATGCTGAGGTAATTCATGTTGCTAAGTTTTGTCATCTTAAGCATATGCTTTTCAGAGTTAAAATTTCCAATGGTTAAACATCGTGATGAAATAGTAAAGATATGTGTGATTTCATGCAGTGTTTTATTGTGAGCACCGTTAATGCTTTGCAAACTCCAATGATTAATGCAAGTATGGTAAGATATATCTATGCATTTGTTTTATGTGATTTTTTTCTTTTTTTTGTTCATTTCATTTTTTCATATATATACATAATTTTTTTTTAAAGGACATGATATTCTATTGTATAGGTACTGTGTGATAGGCATTTTGGAGGGATCAACTATCCCGTAGGTGGTGTTGGTGGAATAGCCAAGTCTCTTGCACAAGGCCTAGTTGACCAGGGAAGCAAAATACTTTACAAAGCAAATGTGACAAGCATCATTTTGGAGCATGGGAAAGCTGTAAGCTAATGTTATTATAGATTAGGTTTTGTATTCAACTACTCCGTATGAAACTTCGACACTTCACTTTGGGCGTATGTTGTGTGTTTGACACTCCAATAATCCAGTACGATTAATTTGACGCCTCATTAAGGCCAAAAACATCAAATGTGTTTACAAAATAGCTATTCCGACACTCAGACAGTCTCTCTCTGACACATGCAGCGGGGTCGAGTGACATAGGTCCCTTACTGCTTATACCGTTTTACTGTTACAGGCCGGAGTGAGGCTTTCTGATGGACGGGAGTTTTATGCCCGAACCGTTATATCCAATGCCACTAGATGGGATACCTTCGGTAAGTTTAGTCTAGGAAGCAGGAACAATGCTTTCATGCTCTTTATACCAGTGTCATTAGTTTCATTAGCGTATGTGACATTGCAGGAAAGCTTTTGAAATCTGAGAAGCTTCCGAAAGAAGAGGAAAGTTTTCAGAAACTATATGTTCAGGCCCCATCTTTTCTTTCTATACACATGGGAGTCAAGGCTGAAGTCTTACCTCCAGATACAGATTGCCACCACTTTGTTCTTGAGGTGATTTTTTTGCATTTGATAGCTTGTCACAAAACCCTCTACAGCTAAATTGTTTTTGTTACTGTTCTTGGATAAAAGCAGCTGATGCCTAACGGTGTTGTTTTTTTTATCATGTAGACCGACTGGAAAGATTTAGAAAAGCCTTATGGAAGCATATTTTTGAGCATTCCTACAGTTCTTGATTCTTCGTTGGCTCCTGAAGGACATCACATACTACACATATTTACAACTTCTTCCATTGATGACTGGCAGGTAAATAACCGTCATTTGTTTAATCTTTTTTTATTCGGTTTCCCGTCACTCTGTCATGTTCCTTTTTTTATCACTCTGATTTCAAAAACTGAATAATGTGAAGTACTCGAGGGTCTCAGATGCTTTTCTGAAAGAATCTGCTCTACATTTGTACCTCAGGGACTTTCTCGTGCAGGCTACAATGAAAAGAAGGAACTTATCGCGGAAGAAATCATTAGTAGATTGGAGAAGAAGTTGTTTCCAGGGTTGAAATCTTCAATCACATTTATGGAGGTACCTTTTTAGTTTTTAGCAACATTACCCCACTGCCTTAATGGCTCCCGTCTATGGCTCATGCAACCTGTTATATTTGATATTTATTTTCTGAAAATATTTCAAAAGTTATCCGCTACATTGTAGTTTGTTACACATCATGATGACAGGTAGGGACTCCAAAGACACACAGACGGTACTTGGCTCGTGATAATGGCACATATGGACCAATGCCACGAGCTGTTCCAAAAGGATTACTGGGAATGCCATTCAATACAACGGTTAGCTCAAAATATCAAGTTTTTCTACATTATGGTGTCACCTTTCATTTTTGTGTGAACCGGAAATTCTACTGTCAATCTTGCAGGCGATAGACGGCCTTTACTGTGTCGGTGATAGCTGTTTCCCAGGGCAAGGAGTCATAGCTGTAGCTTTTTCAGGAATCATGTGTGCTCATAGAGTGGCAGCTGATATTGGTGAGTTATTGTCATTTCTGGTTCATTGCTCAAGTTTTGACTGCAGTGAACTGATGCTAACCTTATATCCCTTCTCAATTAAAACGATGTGAAACCAACCATATAGTCGATAGACCCACCCTCGTACCCGTTTACCTATAGCCACCCACCCACCCCCATAAGGCCATAATATAGTTCAACACTCACCATCATGATATTTTTATGATAAGACCGTTTCATATGAGAATTTTATGCTCATGATTGTCACGTCACCTTGAAATTTTTTCCCGCAACAGGGTTCGAGAAGTCTTCCCCGGTACTCGACGCTGCTCTCCTTCGTTTGCTTGGTTGGTTTAGGACATTGGCATGATCAGCCAGAACTCCAATCTTGAAGCAGCTCTTCAAAAGGCGACCGAATGGATCAAGCTGGCCTACATGGTATGCGGTTGAGATCAAGGTGAAGAAATTTCAAGCTGCTTGCTAAATTTTGAGTTAGGATTATGTTCACTTCAAATATGTTGAGGTGCGATCATATGTGCATCTAGATTTGTTGGGTCGCGTACATACTTGATACTAGGCCGGAGTAAACACTTGATAGACATAGTGGCGTATAGAGGAGGTTGTACATGAAAACTTACCCTGACCTTAATTGTAAATACAGAGCAATGATGCTTAAAATTGTTTATATTAATTCAAGCATGCAATTCTTGTATAATATACTCGTAAACAAATTTTTGACAAGGAAATTCGTAAAACTTGCAATAGTTTTAACTTAAACGGAGTATCAAGAATGACATTAAGCAAATTTGTACGACTAGCTCGTCTGAGTGATATAGTCACTGACTCACTGCTAAGTATAAGAAGAATCTTTCGCAATGTTGGTGGCACATGGTTTTCTTATACTCCGCAGTAAAACTGTAAAAGAATGACATCGGTGAAGGTATGGGCAAACTCATCAAAGTAAGAGGAAATGGTGCCACAGGGACTTGATAGGCGACATTTCCATTCAAAGCTCCAACAGCATCACAGGTCTTAGCTTCATCTGATTGTCAATATGTCTTACACAACACCGTCTCACAATTAGAGCAACCCAGATATTTTGCGGCAAATAAGGGAAACTTTCAGCAATCTTGCCAATCTCATAAAAGCACTTATTTCATACCAAACGATTCAAATTTCACAATGTGGTGAAAGGTTCAAGTACAGGAAATAGATGGCGTCAAAGCAAATACTCGAAAAAAAAAAAATTAAACAGATCACAAAATGTTCAACCATGGTTAACCCAAAATAATACGAAGGAACGTTCAGATGATGTGAAATATTTGAGGACAACTAGACATTATTACAATTCCCACACTACTAGACGTTCCCCCATCAAAACCGGATTGCTGCAATTTCCATAAATAATACTGCTTGGAGGATGATATTTTTCTCAGAGTTTGACAAGTCACATCGTTAATGAAGTACTTATAAGGTTAAACAGATTTACAGAGCAAAAGTCAGCATAAGCTAAGCTGGTGATCAACCTCCAGGTAAACCAGTGAAATTCAGAATGAATCAAATAGGAGAAAGAGAAGCTACTTGAGAGTCGTCTGCGTATTTGAGACCCTTCAAACATGCCTTATGCATGTCATGAGTAACTACAGTTGCCGGAATGCCAAATGTACGCTCAACTTCCTGCGAATCTCCACTTGTCTCATCCTTTTCAGATTTTTGGTTAAATTCCAGAGCAGCATTCAATCCCATTGAGTTTGGTTCTGTGGTAAAACTGCAAGATCCATTTAAAAAGTACTGTGCATTAGTACCTTTTTGTGGTCGAATGCAGATACACATAAGACCCAGGTTTTCGAACAAAATTTGCCCTTTTCGTGCTTATATATTCTAATTTTAAAAGTTGTCTAATATTATTTATTAGATACTTGGCACCTCGGAAATAACTTTTTTTATTTCTTGGCGGATATGTAAATGAAATGAAATGAGCATACCTTGCTTCGAAACTCTTTCCCTCTGAAGACATAGCTGAGCATACAGAGGAGACTATCCAGGGCGGAAGATAAGAGCCCTTTAATTCTATACTGTAAGAGACACCACCTTTTGAACCATCAATTGATCCACCATCTTTTGTTGCCGATCCTTTTGATAGCATATAGTCCGCTCTCCTTATTTCTTTACATTTCACCTACAATTATGATAATTGGCTGAGAAAAAACCGCAGATAATGTCGAAATGATTTAAATTAAACTGCAAAACTAAGATGACCATGTATATTCAACCGGACCCAGGATATGATATTCAGCAATTTAGCATTAGTAAAGATACATAAATTCAGCGGAGCATCTACTGCTTGTGAACTTTAACTTGAGTTAGTTGAGTATCAAAAGCATTTTGTTTAATAGCAATAGAGCCTTTGACCCCTATTCACTATCCAGCAATTTAACGGACAAAAAAACTTATATCCAGTGATTCAGCGTCAGCTTTCATCAAAGGAAACAGTCTCCCTTATTTGTAGATGTGTGATGCACTGATGCTGCTATGCTAAAAATGGCCATTTTTTCTAGATCATAGCCAGGGAAGTACCAGTCACTAAAAATGAAATGTTACAAATGACGCATTGACGAAACAGATACTTCCAAAGATCAACAACATTCTTATGTAACATAAGAACATTTTCGCTTACGTACTCTATTGTAAAGCAACTTCCATTTATAATGAAGCCAATGACTTGCTACCTTTAAGGTTTGGATTATGCTGAAATATAGCCAAATGCTCACAAAATCGTCTGTGCTTATGATATAACAGTTGGTCAATACAGTTCTCGGTGCAGCCAGCGTAAATTTAAGTCATGGGTAAACAGATTGTGTAAGGCTGTGTACATTTCACCTCACCCCATGTCCCCATACTTCACTACCGATGAGAGTTTTCAAGGCACTTAGGTAATTTGTTTTTGTACTATTTTGTAAATCAGCTGCCTTCAGCACAGATCTTGAAGAAGTTCTTGCAAGATAAGCAAGCATCATTGTTAATACGCCTAATTGAAAGCCACTTAAACTGGGAGCCATTACACTTCTTAATTTGATCCAAAACTGCCCAAATAAGTCAATATGATTGCAAATTTGCAATGACTGACCTCTGGCGAAGAGAGAGCGGCATTCAAGAATGGCAAGGGACCGCATAAGACAGGCACATCCATATTGCTCAACATTGTCAACAACGATCTATAAAGAACAAAGAGGACTAAATTAGATACAAAACATGTCTTTTAAATAAGAATGAATTGGCAGATTCTTAATCGGTTTCTGCATATAATCATGGATGAGAAATTGAAATTCCGGTGAAATATTGGCCGGAAAATTACATAAGGGTTTAATTTCACATTTTGCAAAAGGTAAGGGGGTTAATTACTCCAATTAAAAGTTAAGGGGGTAGATTTCACAATTCACTAAAGTAGAGGGGTCTAATTACCACTTCCCCGGTTTTAATATAGATACACTTATACCCCTCGTTTTTTTTTCAATAAAAAATAATAACACTTACGGTCACGACTTCAGATCTTGTAAAGGTCTTGAATTTGAAAAACATAAAAATTCACCACTTTCTGAACCCGTAATCGGGAGTTAATAACAACCAAAGTTTTTTTTAATGAATAATCTTTGAGCATGCATAAGTCCCGGCTACGAGTTCACACCTTTAAATTTTTTTCAAACTAAAGATTTTGTAAAAACGATTAATTTGAAAAAAAAACTTTCAGTTTTCTTAACTCGGAACAATAGTTATTAACGGTCAAAGTAATTTTTTTTTTTTGTCAAAAAAAGGAGTACTCGTAGATTACGTACAAGTGTAGGGTACAAGTGACAAAATCCCTTAATAAAAAACCGGCATAGTAATTAATGAATTTTCACTCTCTTCAAAATACGGAGTACTAGATTTTTTGCCCGTGCGTTGCACGGGTTTCTTTATTAGCGGTCCTCTAAATGTACTTTAAACGGAGCCTAATACGACAAACAAATTAAACCTTAAATATGTCTAATCAGAACTTTGAAGTTGCACTTATTAAAATTATTATATTGTAACTTCATATGATTTAACTTTGCGCTGTGTTAAGGCCTGGACAATTTAATGTTAGGCTAATTTAAAACATTTGAAACCGTATTGAAATCAGGCCACATAACTTTGTCGATTTCAAATAAAAACCGTTTCTTATTTTATACATTTATTTTACACTGTAATCAAATTGCGTATTTAAGATGACATAAGTATTTTTAAGTCCATTTTTAAGACCTCTTATTACATAATTTTATGCCTAAGTTACTCAATCAAACTTAACCATTCACTTTTGACTCCTCCACCGTCACTCTCTTCACTCCCTTTCTGGAAAGCCCCATTAGATCTCCTGACAATGGCGTTCTCATAATCACATCTCTATCACATCTCCAAGTTTTATCCCAATTATGAACATTTAATCACCTGTAAAAGCCCTTCACTCACAATCATATATTGCCATTATTCCAATCGTACTATCATTTTTCCCAATCAAGAGATCCCATCAGCCTTAGAGATCATCACAGAAAACTAAAGCTATGATCACCAGGAGCTTAACTTGTCGCGGTTCCAGAAAATCGGTCTTAAGGTTCCTCAACCATTTGAAGGTAACATGTATTTTTTAATCTAATTTACTTATTCAATCAAATCCCCAAATATAATCACCCAAAAAGCAATACAATCTCCCTTACCAGTCACCTTCACCTCCTTCCCAGATCACCGTCAGTCGATCTATCTTCTCCAGCAGCAGGCAGCCATGTCCGCCATTGCCACCACCATTGTTGCATTCACCTTCATTCTCATTTTTTCACCCACTTTCGCTTCTGAAACTGATCACAAGGTTAATTTTCCGCACTTCACTCTTTCTTTTACTTTTTTTACTGCACTAATGCTTATATCTTTGATATGTGCTTTGATTTTTATTTAACTGGGTTTTTGCGTTAGATCTCTGATTATCTTGGATTTTTCTTGTTGATTGTAATTTGGGAATGTGGTAAAACTGCAAAAGTTTGCATCTTTGAGGTTTTTTTGATTGATTTGATTGTGTTTATGGGTTCAGAGATGACTCTTTTAGGTGTTTACTATTTAGCTCGATTTATTGCAAAATGTTGGAAGATCAATATCAGTTGGGTTTGTCAATTTCATGCCTTATAGTTGTCTACTGTGTTTTAATACTGTAAGCGAGTTTCAGCGCTTTTTCCGTTGAATTTAAGCAAGCGAATGCGAAACTTCATTATATTTGTGTACTTTCTCGAATCTGGAAACCTTTCTCTTGTGCCTTATTTTGGCACCTCCTGCTGTTAGTCAATGCGTAATCTAACTGATCTAAAGAATAATGAATCATTGCTTTGACTCAATGAAAATCAATTATTTTGAATAAGATGTGAACCGGAAATTGGGACGTTTTGCATGTCATACCGCAAAATTTATGATACTCTTTGTAGGTAAATACCATGGTGCAGCAAGGGCAATTAGTGGAGGACTCATTCATGTCAGGTTAGTTAATTCTGCAAATCTTGTCGGTTATTATGCTATTTCCTTAGCTGCTGTACAATTATATCTATGACTAAACCTGTCTTATTATCTTATATATTTATTATGCTCAACTGTATTAATTGAAATTCTAACCGTAATTGTCCTATTCTAAATCTATAACTGGCAAATTAGAGAACACTGTTAGGTTGTTTACTTGTCAATAAGTCGAAGTTGAAAGACAATTAAATCAGTTTTCATGCCATCATTTACAATCTGCTGCTGAATTAGATATCTACCGCCTTTCTTTTGCTGTTATACGTGTCTTTATTGCTTGATATCTTGATTACAGATCCAGCTACCGCTACTTACCCGTGAAATAAAGAAGAAGTAGATGCACGTCCTGGCTTTGTAGGAAATGTAAGTTTTAAAAATTACCCTCTGTAAAGCCTATTGATAGTGTATTCCTACATAGCTGATTTAGATAGCTACTTCCTTTCTTTCGCTGTTTTCTGTGTCTTTATTGCGTGATATTTTGATTACAGATCCAGCCACCGCTACTTACTCGTGAAATAAAGAAGAAGTAGATGCTATATCTGTCTTCCTAGGAAATGTAAGTTTTGAAAATTATCCTCTGTAAAGCTTACTGATAGTGTATTCCTACATAAGTTTGAATTGTAAAGGACCATTGGGTTGCTAAACTCCAAATCTGACTGGCAGTAGTAGGGCCGAGAATTAAGGTTTGTGATTGGGTCCGGGGTGGTTCAGTTCAGGGTATACGAAAAAGCGAAGTAAAGCGGCCATAGTTCAGTCGCTCAATAGTCATGCCATCTAAAGTTGAAACCTTAAAATTCCAGTGGGTTGCAAGAGATGAATTTCGGGGTAGTAGAATGTCTTGGACCTTAAGTTGATTTCTCTTTTAAGTGCATCAAGCATTCTACTATGATTATAAACCTCTTTAATATATGTAGGGTTAGAAGGCTCAGACTGCGGTTGTAGATTTCGTTGAAGCTTGATAATGAGGCTAAGGTAACTACTTTTACGATTACTATCCTCTTTAATTTCTGTTGTTCTTGTGACACAATTCTTATTCGTTTATTGTGCCTGATTCAATCTTGTGTGTTTTGTGGCTGCAGATTGTCGCCCGTACTTGGGGCAGAAGTGTCAGATGGAGGTAGCAGACCCTCACGGAGGCACCTGATCAGGCTAAGGTAATTACCTTTTCAATTATAAATCTATCTGTGTCTGTCAAAATCACGACATATGTTCACAAAGTTTTGAATTCTACCGGTACTGTTGTTTGCTAATCTTTTTTTGAGTCGTGTCTCTTCAAATTGGCTTGCCAAGTGGGATGTCATGAACCCCTGGCTGGCCAGATATGGTTTTTTTTTTCTTCGCGAACTTTTCTATGTATATTTTATGTCAGTCACACTCATATTTCTGTGATTTTTTTGATCAAATGATATTGGGGTTTATAATTTTTTCCATTCTTGCCCTCCACACTTGCCTTTTGGTCGGAATTTGACTTGTCTTTTGTTGTTTTCGCGAGTGACGAACGTCTCCCATATTCGTGTCAGAAGATTCAGATGGAAGCAGAAGGTCCATATTCGGTTTCTGATCAGGCTTAATTAGGTAACGACCTCTACGACTATGAACTGATTGGTCGCTGTTTAAGTTGTTTCCTGTTTGTTACATGTCTTTCTTTTGCATTGTAGAATTCTTCGAGCTGCAGATTTAACTATTTTTTAAAAACTGTAAAAAGACGGTAAAGAACATGTTTACTGTTACATGTCATCTGTAAAAGCGGGGTTGACTACGTTGGTCACAGCTTCGGCGGCGGGGCGGGATAATTGCGCTTTTTCTTTTTCTATTAGTATTAAAAAGAAGAATTCACAGAAAAGGGTTTACCTCTTGCCCCGCTTTCTTTGTGTCTTGCTCGACCCCTATAATTAGAGGAGGGATATCTCCAGTCTTGGTCGTTCGAGCTTGAGTCCGGTGCCGGCTTAATCACAAAACGAATCAAAATAAGGACCAAATGAATTAAATTACATTGATAAGAAAAGAGGAGAAATTGCAAAAGAACGTGAGTAGATACGACTGCATTCACCGACTTGGAAACTCCCAATCTAATTCTAACATAGCTTGTTATTATTACTCCGTTTATGTTCAGGTGTGATCCGTTTTTTTTGTAATTTTTGAACAGCTCTCGCTCTTGGTTTATTATTCATAGCTGCTCCTTGTCGCTATTCAGGAACTTTATCTGCGTAATCTTATGGTTATCTTTCAATGGGGGACTATCAAAACATCAATTGAATTATAGAGAAGTTGATAACCTTTTGATATCGAGGCTGACTAATTATAATTATAAATGTAAAATTGGTAATGACATGTTAATAGTGTCCAAATCTGTTGTGCTTATTGTCCAGAAAACGCGTCGCAAATATTGGCAATATGTTATTTTATGTTGGGTTCTATATATACGGAGTATTTACGTTAATCTAAAAACGTGAAAACAATAGATGGTTTTTCCTTCACGATAGATGGTTATTTTTGTAGTGATACCATTGTTTTCACACATATTTGGAAGATTGAATTTCATGTAGTGATACCATTGTTTTCACACATATTGGAAAGGAGTATTAATTGAATAGTTTTCTTACAAAAAAATCGTCTTAAAGTGTAAGACCGTCTCATTCTACAATCGTTGAAATTCAATAAGAACACAATGCAAAGTGACCAAGTGTCAAAACACCAAACAATGATCAATCACTCCCCATTTTGGTCGTGTCCACATATTTGCTTCTTCTACTCTCTTCCCCTTCAGAAACACACAAACCATTTTCATTGCAGAGTAAACAGTCATGGCTGCCACACTCTCTGCTTTGAAACTTCAATTGACACCATTTCCAAAATCCCAAAAATCCCACATCACTCCTATTAATTCTGCTAATCCTAATTACACTATTAGTAATAATACCAATAAAAATATCCATCAAAATTTAACTGTTGATCATTCTTTTAACCCCTTGAAATTTACCCCCCCTCACTCTTACCACCCTCTCTTTACCCTTCCTTTTTGATACACAAGTATTTTATTCCTTTATGATGGTAATGTGAGTCAGTTAGGGCAAGGAGGTCAAAGTTGGCCAATTAATCATACCAAAATCACATATCCCTTCGTCTTCCTGCAATTCCATCAACAATGGTCATTTAATTCAATTCACCATCATCATTCATCATACAAAATATCTTCATCATCACCATTCAACTCTCCATAATCGACCACCAGATCAGACCGTTCTGCTACCACCGTCCCGCCGTCCTCCACCTTTCGAATTCATAAGCCACCACCATAGTCGACCCATTGACCTCGACTCCAATTCACAGCAACAAATCACACCTCATCACCTCTGTCCGCGAGCATCAACCACCATCACCAA
>JAYMSF010001474.1:0-11986 GCA_036897335.1 Silene vulgaris
TTACCTCCACCAAAAGTGGTAGATGGTAGCCCCTAATTGATGAACTTGTAGGTTAGGGTTAGGGTTTTGAGAGAGAGGTTTAATGTTTTTTTTCAAAAATATAATTGGTGAAGTAAGTTAATTTAACAATTAGAAGCAGATTTAAGATGAACTTCACCTGATACCCACCCTTGATTCCACCATGTTTGTAGTCATTAATATAGGCATGTTAAGAGGGTGCAAATCCAAGTGTGTGTGACTAACGTACTGACTACGCGAGCCAAATATCTTTGCTCTCGTTGCATATCTTTCACTAATTATATTCTTGACAAACAATGCAGTTATGGCAGTTGGAGACACTCTTGTTACAAAAGGACTCATACACGAGCTACAGTATGGCCCTAAGTTATACCGAGCACGTCTTGAGCACAAACTTACACGAACTAAGATATAGGAGCTCTATGCAAAGGATGAGGATGAACATGTTACATTTTTTGAAATATAATTGGAACAGGATTTGGGTTTTAAGCCTATGGATTTTGATCATGGTAGCCCTATTCATATGGAAATTTATCGAATACAGACGCAATGCGGCATTCTACGTGATGGGTTATTGCCTTACTACAGCCAAGGGTGCAGCTGAGACCTTGAAATTCAACATGGCTTTAATACTGCTTCTTGTTTGTAGGAATACCATTACTTGGCTTAGGACCACCAGACTCGCTTACATTATGCCTTTTGACGATAATATCAACTTCCATAAGGTACACCAACTACACTTTCTAGTTTTCCAATGCTTCTGTTATTAAGCAATTATTCTAGGGGGACCATAACACTAAAATATATATTTCGTTTAATAAAGCGTTTAGCTAATAAGTTGGTTGGTTTGGTGGTTAGACATATGTTTAGTGTGCAAGAGATTGTGGGCTCGACTCCCTTTACTAACAATTGTTCTTTTTTTTTTCTTTTTCTTTTTTACATAAGCTAATACAGAAGCGGACTCAACGAAAATTACCCTTCAATACGAAATAGTAACCTTCCTCTTCTTTTGACCCAATATTGGTTACGTGTTTAAATTAAATTTTAGATGTTTAATTTAATTTCCACAACTCCCTATATTGTATTCCTAGAATCGCCACCGACGAAAGAGCAAAAAAAAATGTTCACATACATGTTTACTCCCTCAATCTCATTCACATTGACCCATAAGAGCATCTCCAATGGTTAAAGAAAAGGGCTTGCTTGTAAATAAAAAAGTTTTCAAGCTACTTGCTTAACTATTGGAGCACTTTACATGTATTAGCTTAAATTGAGCTAGTAGCTCAAATGTGCCTACAAGAAAAAATCTACCAATTATATGAGAATTTTTAATTTTTATTTTCTAGAAAAATAATTAAATGTATTAATTTTTATTTTCCAAGCCACAACACTAGTAGCTTACCATTGTAGTAGTTTGTAGCTTAAAAATGTTCTAGCTTAAAAATCTTATGTGGCAAAGGTAAGCTAGTGGTTACTAGCTTACCATTGAAGATGCTCTAATTGCTTAATACGGATTACTAAGTAGTAAGTACTCGCTCTGTACCGGTCATTTATTAACTTTTGAATTTGGCACAAAAACTAAAGAATGAGAGTCAATTATTAGATGACAAATGAACCAAATTGAGTGTTTGAGATGAACTTGACATCTCTAAAATAAAGGTAAACAATTGATTATACACCATAAAATGAAATAGGAAAACAAATAACCCAAGGGAAGGAGTATCTCTTTTTTAATGAAGATAAACTTGAATACCCAAATACCTTTGTTCGTTAGAAATGGTGAGTTGAGAGTTTGAGACCGTTTCACTTTTGTGTTTTATCTCGTGTATTACTTTTATGTTTTATCTCGTAAATAAGTAAAATAACATTATCCATTTGAAAATAAAAATAGTGATGTTTTCTATCAATTGATAATGTGTTACAAGAAGAAAATAATGGAACAATATGAGATGTCATATACTCTCTCCGTCCAATTGAATTGTTTACCTTTGATATAAATATAAATAAAGGTAAGCAAATGATCAAAATGGAAAGGGTGATACAAATAATTTGCAATAAAAGTTGAGGTAGGTTAATGAACTTTATATGATCCAATTGTCAAATCTTTTGGATGATGATGCAAAAAAATACATTATATGCATGTTCGAGTTTAATATTATTGAAAACGGTATGTTCATAAGTCAATTTGTGATAGCCAATTGATTATGAGAATACAACAATATGACAAATTAAGAAAACGAGTTGCTCTAATATCCAACATATTCACATTGATATTTGATTCCATCAGTCAAAATGCTTAAAAGACTTGGTTTATCATTCTCTCCTATTAATATTGGATGTATTATTATGGGCTCAGGAAACCGGAACGATATGTAATACATCTCTTTTAGTCTGACAAATAAAAAAAAATGTAGGTTAAGCTAGACATAGACCCAGTCTAGCATGTACTTAAGAGTTAAGACTACCCCTGGCAGAGCCATCCCGATTCCCGATCCGAATGAACTCGAACCCGAAATGATCCGGAATTCAAATTAACCCGAAATTATTCAACCCGACCCGAATGTTTATTGTCGGAATTGTACATTATCCCTAAATAATTTGAAAACAACTTATTCGCAAATGACCCGACCTGAATTCTTGCAAACCTGAATAACCTTATCGCAAATTGCCCTGACGATTGACCCGTTGCTAAAATGCCAGGTCTACTTACGAGTTACGACTATAATGCGAGTCAAGTTTCTTAAATTTTTTGCGAAATTATTTTGCATACCCGCTTTTTCTACAGATCGGACACAACCGGTCTAATGAGCAATCTCCATCTCTGGTAATCGTAAGTCTCTCTTACGACGACAATATCCGTTTCAAGATGAAAACAGGTCATCTATACTCCAACTCGCATATAGAACAAACTTTTTATTAGTTCATAGACATACTTCTTTTATCTTATTTTCCATGTACTTAAACCCGTTTTAATTTCAAAACGATATAACCATCTAAACAATATAACCGTTTTAACTTTAAGACGGATCCGTACATTTATCTGAGTACCAACATAGATATTTGGGCCTTGTTAATTTCTAACCTCCATTTTTTTGGGCTTAAGCTAATTACTAACTCAAACAACATTGCCACTTTACCATCCCAATCTCACGTGCGCTAATTGAAGCCGCCATTGATACATGATACAACTCGAAAGAAGTTTGAAGCATTCATCTTCTTATTCTTGTCTCTCAAATATCAACTGTAAATGGATTTTGAAACAAGTTATGAAATTGATCAAACTGCTAATTATATTCACACCCATCATTTCACCAGAGTTGCTCTTCAGGTTCTTTTCTTTTCCCCAAATTTTTATTTTCATTTTATTTGAACTTTGATGATTTCTCCCATATTGATTTTAATTTATTGTTTGCTAAAATTTATGTATTGTTTGGTGTAGTTCTTGTAGAAATCAAGTTCAATTTGTGGGTGGGGTTTGGGGGTTTAGTAATTTAGCTTCTCTCGAGCTATAGTAAGTCTCTCTTAAGACGGATTTAAGTATGGAACGGAGCCAATTACATATATATCTAGGACTAATTAATGCTCATTAATAACCGGGTATATGACCGTCTTAAATAAGAATTCGTGATTGAGCTCTATTTGTGGCGGTTTAATTAGTTATGTCATGAGATGATATAATTAAAGATGCCAACTTTATTATGTCCATTCTTTATATTGAACTAGTTATGTCATGAGATGATGTAAGTAAAGATGCCAGCTTTATTATGTCAATTGAGCTAGGTGGGTTCGAGGAATTGAGGGAATTGTGGTGGGTAGGGTTTGTCTTGGTGTATTTTGATTGAGCTTAATTTTTCGAGTTTAAAATGATGGAAGTTATGTGTGAATGAATGTGAACTGTCAGTTCCCTGATGAGCTGCTGAAAGATTCAACTAGAGTTGTGAGGGCCCTTCGAGATAAGATTCGAAGACTAGAAGAATGTAGTGATGGTGGAAGCTGTGATGATGGGAGGAAGAATGTCGGTTTGTACGTTATGGCAGATGCAACCTATGGTAGCTGTTGCGTTGACGAGGTTGGGGCTGCTCATATCAATGCTGATTGTGTTGTACATTATGGTCACACATGTTTAAGCCCGTAAGTGATCTTTGAGTTCCGGTCATATTCTTTGTTTCATGAACATTTGTACTGACTTTGGACATTTATATGCGCACGCACATGTTTGGAATTTAGCTTTCGCAAGAATTTGTTAATATCTGGCTTCTAAACAAAGTTCTTTACTCTCTAAACTGTTTTGAAGCAAGCTGATCTATGTCTTTGTGTCTTGCACAAAGTAAGAAAATTACGAGTTTTTAAAATTATGTATCTTTCTTTTGTAGATAAATTTTATCCCTGTTGAGTAATGATAGAGTGGAAAGTCACTATTTACTTAGAGCACCTTCTATCTATGAACAGTTAGAGAAGTGTTTTTCCTTTGCTACGAGTATTTAACTATCATTTTATCTTTAGATGGTGTCTGCTACATGGGTGATTTGTGATGTATTCTTTTGTTTACAATTTTTTATGTACTTCAAAGTTCAATCCTTGTAAAGTACCAGACATATCTTTTCTCTATTGGATTGTTGTTTACTTGTTTCACTGAGTGTGCGTTTATTGCAGGACATCGACAATTCCCGCTTACTTTGTTTTTGGAAAAGCTTCTGTAAGTGTTAAAGACTGTGCGGAGAAAATATGCACCTTTGCTTCATGTCGTGCCAAGCCTGTTCTGGTATAAGTTACGTTATATTATAATATAGGCAATCATATAGTTTTCCTAAAAGGTGCTTAATAATTTGATCAGCCCGTTTCCCCTTTCTTTTTACTCCTAGGTCCTCTTTGGACTGGAATATGCATATGCGATGCATGATCTCAAAGAGGCATTGGAAGATGAAACATCAAAAGTTTCGAGCTCTGCATCCAGATTGAAAATCTCCTATGCTGATGCTTTGCCCCCAGCTGTTGAACCAGTCAAAGGGGAGAGGACACCCGATTTGCAAGGTGAAATTGGTGATACAGAAATTCAAAAATCATATAGTATTGGTGGTCTGAGATGGTCTCTATCACATGATCAAAGAATAGAGGACTACTTGGTGTTTTGGATTGGATCTGATAATTCAGCTTTTGCAAACACCGTGCTGACTTTTAATGCTTGCGAAATAGGTATGATCTCGGGTATCATATTTTGTTCTTGCTTGGCTTTTTATTTTCTTAACAAACAAGCACAAATAGGGTTCACTATGAACTGAATGATGGTCTGGTTTATTTGGTTAAATAAATATGCTTTGAATGGCGGAATATATAACTGCTGAGTGTCAAAAGCTATAAAGGATGAGCCATTAAAGAATTAAAATTATCTGTGCTTCCTATGGCGTGTCCACCTCGCACTGTCAATGGCTTTTGATTGTTTTAAATTGATGTGTTTATTTGATTCAACAATCTATAGTCAAGACAATGGCCTCTGACTTCTCCCTTTCTACTAAGGCTAGTAACTCGTCACTCAGATCTTGTCTTCTACTTTTTTTGTGAGAACAATAGACGCGTTAGGTTCAAAATTGATGAAGTCCTTCTGTTCAATCTATATCGTTGAGAACAGAAATGGATTTTCCCCAAGGTGGGAAAGGGATTTGTATCGGTGGAGTGTACATGCGGCTTTCCTAGCCATTTATAAGACATAGACCAATAGTTGAAAATTTTCATGTCTGTTAATTTCAAACTGAATGTTTGGTGTTTATTTCAGTGAGGTACGATGCAACAGAGAAGTGCCTAACAATGGATGTATCTCAAAAGACAAGGATTCTTAAACGTAGGTAATATTTGTTCACTAGTGGTCTTATTATTTGCCTTGGACATTGCCCCTTTTCAACGTTGCATCACAGCATCAATCGACTTTACTTTGCTTATAGCACCAACTTGGTGTGAGAACCTTATGTAACCTTAAGCGCTTATGTTTGCAGATATTACCTGGTGGAGAAGGCAAAGGATGCGAATATTGTTGGAATCGTGGTTGGAACTCTTGGTGTAGGTACACTTTATTCTTTGTAGAAATCGTGGAACGTTTCTCGTGTTATATGTCATTTTACTTCCGTGTCATTTTCATAATGTGACATAAGGTGACTTCTGTTTGATAGTTACAATTCTCAGCTTCTTTATGCTTTAACAATTTCTGCAGCTGGCTATCTTCACATGATAAATCAAATAAAAGATTTAGTTACGAAAGCAGGGAAGAAACCTTATATGCTTGTTGTGGGAAGACCAAACCCAGCAAAGCTTGCCAACTTCCCTGAGGTAAAGGAGTTGATATGTTTACTTTTCATCAAAAGTTGAAGGACTGCAAGTCTGCAACGTTAATTCCTTTCTTCTTTTGTTGGCAGTGTGATGTTTTTGTCTATGTTTCTTGTGCACAAACTACACTTTTGGATAGCAAAGAGTTCTTGGCTCCAGTTATCACTCCTTTCGAGGCCATACTTGCTTTCACCAGGTACTGTATTCAGAATATATGTTTTTGCTTCGATATTCAGATTTGCTGAACATGAATAGAGTTTAAGCAGTAAATATTAGGAATTGTGATGCAAATATGTTCGTGAAGCTAACTATGTTGAAATTTGTCAGGAAATATCCATGGTCAGATGAAATTACAGAAAGACTTAGTTGTTGTCAATATTTTTACCTTATGCCCGGTAGGAAATGATTTGTCTGTGTAACTCTTTCATGCCCATCTTACAAATGACTTGAACTTTGTTGGAAAATCAATGAATCAGTGATAGCTTAACGTATTAATTTCTCGCAGTTGGAACTATCTCATAGACCACAAGGTTCAGGTGTTTGTGAGTTTGACCCTACCTTAGGGACATTTTTTCTACAGTCTACTGAGTCATTTGCTGGTGTTATTATTTCCAGGCTAGGCTTAAATGGCTTTGACTAAGTCAGTAGTGAATGCATAATGATTCTTGTGTATTGGCGTACGATTTTTGACTTTCCGATTTTCTCCTTTCCTAACAACATAAAGGAATATTGTTCCCAACAAAATCTATGCTCTCTCTATCCATGCATTATATGCAACGTTTTGTGGAACATATATAACTTCAGTCTTATGCTTAGTGTTACTTGAGATATCAGATCTATAGAATCCATTGCCGAGTTTCTAAAATCGTTAGGTAAACTGCTTATGGACTTATGGCTGAGATTCCTTCGTTTATTTGCTTTATCAGAGGGAGCCAATGGACAGGGGAATACACCATGGAGTTCAGAGATTTGATTAACATGGCATCATCTGAAACTCAAAGTGACTTGGCCGAACCACGATATTCGTTCTTTGAAGGTGGATATGTTGACGAAATTGATCATGAAGGTAACCTTTAAATTTATGATTAGAACATTTGTGCACTTTGCATAGAGCTTATTATACGGTAAAAATTTCCATATCTTGTTAGAGTATCTAAGCCTCCATCCAAATAACTTGGCTCCTTTTAAGAACAGTCCATATGCAGTAATTTTTACTTTTTTAGATCTTTACTTCTCTACTACTGAATTTCGATCCCTTCATCACCTTGACTGTGTCCACTTCTTTTAATAAGTAAATTTATCTCAGGCAAAGCCCGATAAACATAGTTCTATTAGGTGTTGAGGATGAGGTAGGACCATAAAGGCCAATGTTAGAAGAACATAAGAAAACCGAAACAGAAAAATAAATAATTAAATTCTGCATCGTTCCTGCTATAGCAAAGAGCTTTACATGACGGTCTTTTGATGAAAAAAAAAAGCATCGGAAAGTAGAGAAAGTGGTTTTCAGTGTGCACTTTTATTTTATTTTAAAGGAGGCACGAGCCCAAGAGAGCACGTTTCTTTACCCCGCTGTTTGCGTGTGCCCTTGAGATTTGAAAAGTAGGGGTATTGCTGCTGCTGCTGTTGTTGAGCCACAAAAGCAATTTCGATGTTGATGAGTTATTCCTAGATCATGATCACCTTATTTCTAGCTCAGCTGACATCTGAAAATCTTTTTATAGTGAAGTACTGAAGTGTCAAACTCTATAGCGATAGTCGTAACAGAAGTTGTTAATTACGGCCTCTTTACTGCTACTACTGGTTTAAAATAAAGATGTACTACTATTCTTGAATTATGAGATTACTAAGCTCTCAGTCTTCGTATTCATAGCTACTGCTTTTTAACTTGTTACAGAGAACGGTGACGACAGTGAGGAAGGTCTTTCGCTGGCAGTTGCAACAGAAAAGGCCCTGCGGTTAAGAGATGACAACACGAACCCCCTTACCAAAATCGTCCCGAAGTCAGGCCCAGAGTTTTTGGCTATGCGATCATACCAAGGCTTGGATATTAACTATGATGGCTCAAGTCCAAAGCCTCTGCTAATAGGTAGAAGTGGGAGAGCTGCAGGATATGAAAACGAGAAACACGGTGTATGATTTTATGTATCTCTAAGTTTGTTTTTATGTTTTAGATGAAACGGAGTAACTGATGTTCCGTTTGTGTAATGGACGGAAAAAACTAGAGTCATTTATATAGAATCTGTTGACATCAAATATTTGTGCCGGTATGTCCATGATGACGTTTTTTGAGGGCTTGGTTGCAAAAGGTTTAATATGGACTGAAATGGCATCATAGTGTTTCATACGAGTGTCTCCATCACTATCGTTTTTAATCCGCTACCATAGTACCCCTCCACCCAACCCAATCCCCTGGGTCTCCGACTCTCCGTAGCTACCACTAACTAACCTTGAACTTTTTGAAGGGGCCGAAAAAATTTACAGTCATCTAATATGGACTTGGTTTATATACTGCAAATGAAAAAAATTCGACGTGTTAAATTGAAGGAAACAGCGGAGACTTTGCTTGGCAAGTCTGTCTCGAAGGCAAGCAACAAAAGATGCCGGGCGTATTGGCGGACTTGGTGTTCAGAGGATCGTCAACGAGCCGACTGCAGCTGCTCTTTCTTATGGCTTGAGCAACAAGGAAGGTCTAATTACAGTTTTTGATTTGGTGGTGGAACATTTGAGGTTGAAATCCCTACTAGTGCAAGGCACGTGCTTCGCACGTTTTTAGGAAATTTTATATCTTATACAATATAATTAAAAAGATCACGTTACACACTACAACTTTGGACATTCATATAATCATGGACATTCATATAATCATATACGTAGTCAAAAGATTGATGGCTACATTGTCATATTGGATTTGACAGCGTTTAATATAATTACATAACTAAACTCGAAACACCGTCTGTGCACAAGCGAACATTTCTTACAAAAGGTAGATCCTTAATTTATAATGACGGACTTTCAAGAGGTAGTACCTTATTTATATGGATTCATGGGATTGGTTTGATGGTGAGCTTGTTCACTGGATTACTCGTCGTGATGACGTTGCTTCCTCCAAATTGTCCATGACTTCTATAATAATAATAAATCGGTCATCTGAGTTTGAAATAGTGCTCTCTTAATGTCGGAGTTGTAGAAAATTTGTTGATGTCAACATGGCCTTACTTCTTGATAAGCATACAAGATATATGGTTGATCTTGTAATTAAGTGATGTTTATAAAGCTTTTATCTAATGGTGGTAAAAGGCAATAGAATTTACCTTATGTGCAAGTTCACTGGACAGTGAATCAAATCCCCCTATTTGAATGCACATCATCACCAAAGTAATCAAATGTGTAAAATTTAATCTCTTCCAATATAGCTACAATTATTATCCATAATAGCAATGAAAAAGAGCAGAACCACCCAAAACGAACATATATATATTCTGTATATTATATAGTACGACGATATCTTGAAGATTTAAGAGAGCAACAAGGAGATGGTAAAACAACAAATAAAACTACAAGTAAATTAGAACATTGAGTAGTATACCTTGTTTCTTCCTTCTTGCATTAGAATGAAGACGAAAAACTAAAGAGGGAAGTCTTTATTCTAATGACGTTCACTTTAGTAATCTGTTGCATGAAGGCCAATTGTTAGTATACTTGTCAGTTGTCACCCTATAAATATTTTGATCCAATGACTATGTCTCCCACTCTAAAATTTCTGATCACTACAAAACTCTGAGGCAAACTTGGCATATACAAAAGTTACGCAAACGTTACATAGGTATGCAAATAGAGCTTGGTATGCCTACTAAATTAAGAATATCAAGATGATAATTAAGTGAAATACCTCAAACGGAGAAAATCTGAAAGAAAAAAATACTGTACAAATTAGGGATATTCGGAAATCAGAACGTATTATTGTGAGCAAAGATTATAAAAAGAACAAAAAGAAAAATGAAAAAACTTGATAAATGTACCTGGAAATTTCTACTCATTGATCATGTCAACAAATAATCTTTGTATTAATAAAGGAAGAACTAAAGAGTTGAGGCTGCATGTTGCATGTTTGTTGACTTTCTTATGTTAAAAGAGCACCACGTGGCATCAACAATGTCTAATTTGCGCCACATAATTTGCATAGTAATGAAGAATAGCTAGGGGTATATCAGTCCAAGAAAGTTACGCAGGATCCGCAAAACCGCGGAATGCATTCCCCTTTTTTATACTCCGTATCCCTACCTCCTAAAAACCACAAACATTGTAATTGACTTCCCCAAACAAATGCAAATCCCTTAAGAATAGTAGCCTTAGGAATAGTGCTCAATCTTAACCGTCCAAGCAGTGATGCTGTGATCTAAGCCGCACATATCAATCTCCAAAAATCCTCACCTTGCTCTCTACTTCGTCTTCCTCTTTTGCTCAAAAATCCTCACCTTGCTCATCTAATAAAACCAGAAACGCGAAGCTTGTTCTACTTTGCTCTTCGTCTTCCTCTTTCCTTAAAAATCAAATTAAATTGTGAATCTAATGGTTGTCAATCTAACTTTAATTCTAGATCTTATCTTCTTTTCCTCCCTTCAATATCACCCCACGGTGCCGACATGATGGATGATGGTGTTGATGATGCCGATGTCGATGATGTCGATGAAAGATTCGGCTATCAGGTTTAAACCATTTTGTTTTGGTTTAGACCATTTTATTCACGGATGTTTTTCGGTTTCAGTTGGTGATTATAGTTTTCTTGAAAGGGACCCGACTTCTGATTGCCGTTTCAGTTCATGTACATCTCAGTACATTTATCGCTTCGTCGACCTATTCTCAATAATCGAGTGGTGAATAATCAAACTCAAGGTCAGATTTTGAAAACTTAGCCATCGATTCTCTGCTTTTTGCTTATTGCCGTTTGCATGTGTTATATGGCGCTGCTTCGGTTGAATGTCTGGCGTATGATTGTCCCTATGCTTGATGCTTTGTTGATTGCCCATATTTTTAACTGTACATTTATATATGATTCTTCAAATTTAAGGTTCAGGCAAGGGATGGATGATCCAAAAACGAACTTGTGGAGGGCAGATCAGTAGATCATTAATTATCTTCATCGTGGTGCTTTCATATCAAATTCAGGTTCCATATTCTTTTAAAGCGTGATTATATTCTTTAATCATATTGATAACTTGATTATTTAATGTATAATTTAATTGATTTTGGGGGTAAATATCATGTTAGGGTTTAGAGGTTAGTAAACATCAACCGATGAAACATCCGATGACTGAGATCTCAGCATTCAGAAAATCAAGTTAAACGTCTCCCATTTGGGTGGTCATCATATTGCTCGTCGGGTTTGGAAGCCTTAACATGCCAAGGTCTATTTTTTATTAATCCCTACATCCTAAATACACAAACACTTGTAATTGAATTCCCCAAACAAATTTTAATTAATTGTTCTCTTTGCGTAGGAACTCAGCATTCACGTTGTTCTCTTTGCGTAGGAACTTGAAACGAGCCTTTTTGTCCGGGGCAATCATTTCTGTTTATCTGTTGGTTAGTCCAGCTTAAATTTTGATTAATTGTTCCCTGATATTTTCATCGTGTGGCTTTACCTAAACTTGCA